>JAZFNS010020001.1:43218216-43230760 GCA_037127165.1 Alloteropsis angusta | reverse complement strand
GACATTAGCATGGATTTTGTTTTGGGGTTACCAAGAACTAAGAAGGGGAGGGATTCAGTTTTTGTCGTTGTTGATAGATTCTCAAAAATGGCACATTTTATTCCTTGCCACAAAAGCGACGATGCGTCGCATGTAGCTGACTTGTTTTTCAGGGAAGTTGTGAGGCTCCATGGCGTGCCAAAGACAATTGTTTCAGATCGTGATGTGAAGTTCATGAGCTACTTTTGGAAGACTTTGTGGGCCAAGCTTGGGACAAAGTTGCTGTTTTCAACAACTTGTCACCCACAAACTGATGGACAAACAGAGGTGGTGAACCGCACCCTTTCAATGCTGCTGCGAACAATGATCAAGAAGAACCTGAAGGAGTGGGAAGATTGCTTGCCACATGTTGAGTTTGCATATAATAGGGCAGTCCACTCAACAACGCAAATGTGTCCATTCGAGGTTGTGTATGGTTTCAAACCAATCACACCCCTCGATTTGCTGCCCCTACCACTCCAAGAGCGTGCAAATATGGAAGCATACAAGAGGTCTGAATATGTGAAGAAAATTCACCTGAAGACGAAGCAAGAGATTGAGAAGAAATCTGAGTACTATGTTGCGAAGGCAAACAAGAACCGCAAGAAGATGATCTTTGAGCCTGGTGACTTAGTGTGGGTGCATCTTCGAAAAGACAGGTTCCCTGAGAAGCGAAAGTCAAAGCTGCTGCCTCGAGGAGATGGACCATTCAAGGTTCTTGCAAGGATAAATGACAATGCCTACAAGATTGAGCTTCCAGAAGATGAATATGCAGCGAGCAACACCTTCAACGTTGGTGATTTGTCTCCATTCCATGGTCATGAGCAGGCCGAGTCGAGGTCGACTCTTTTTGAAGAAGGGGAGGATGATGAGGGCATCCCCAATGATGCTCACAATGCCACAGCACCATGTGATGTACAAGATGGCATTATCAATAAGGGGCCAATGACTCGATCAAGGATGCAACAACTACAACATGAGGTGAACTCACTCCTTGTTGATAATGAACATGCATTTATTAAGAATTGTTTACTACCTAATAGTGGTGCATTACTTGTGCTTAGGTTTACTCATGAAGATACAACTCATCCGAGTTCTTTGGACCTTGGCCGGAGTTCTTTCTCGTCCAAGTACCCTGGAGGCAAACTTCGGAGTTCTTTTTCTCCTGATTCCCAAGGGCTATGGAGGTCCACGAGTACTTGATAGAAAGCTTATGAAGTCTACTTTATAATGCCCTCAAGTTCTAAGTTCTTTGGAACTATTATTGTGGAGGTCCGACTAGATTAATGAAGACAGGTCAGAAGGTCGAAAGTCTGCTAGCAGATTTACGAAGGGTCAAATTGTCGTGCAAAACTGTACCATTCTGCCAGGGTTCATGGTGCATGCTATACATGGTTGGAAGCGTATTGAAGTCTATTTTCCAATGCAACTGACAGATCAACATTTGGAGTACTACAGCAGCCGGTAGAGTTGTTTGAGTAAAGACTGGTCTGGCTGTGCAGTTCAGACTAGTCCGAACTGTTTGACTTGTATTTTGTTCCAGACCTTAGGATTTCGTGTTGGGCCTTTGTGGGAGGCCTCCAGCCNCAACTAGGAGGGATGTTCCTAGTATAAATACCCCTTGTGGTGCTTGTGGAAACCCTAACCATGAAGGGCGCGTTTGCTTGCCTGGATTTGTCTCAACCAGTCTCGGCGCATGCAAGAAGCACTAGTTTGGTGGGCTGTACCGACCACAGAACCAGGCTCTCGGCGTGCAAAAGAGCTCTTCCGGCCAGGCTCTGGAGGAACGTAAAAATCATTCGTATCTGTCGGGCCAGGCCCGTGCGGGCGCAGCAGGTGCACCTGCACGTTTAAAAACTGCATCACCGTATGGTTATCCAGGCATCCAATCACCGTTTATCTTCAGCCTGGCCGATCAGAGACAATCAACCAAACTTGCTCCCCTTGCACGCATGGGGCCTGGCCAGCCATGGCCTGGCTGCCACATGCGAGCCAGGCTTGGTTGAGATGTCAAGCAAACACGCCCNGAATTGACTCAGAAAATAGAGAAGCCAAGTGCTCTTATCCTTAGGTTTGTGCCATAGTTGCCCCCTTGAGGATTGGGAGTTTTCTCTTCCACTAGTTCTTGTGTTTCCTTGTGATTTGCAAGATCTTGTGTCTCTACCTTGTGGTTCAGGTAGACATCGACCAAATCGTGTGGTTGGGCGAAATCATTTGTCACAGGTGGTTGTTCGAGCAGCTGTTGGTGCCATCGGTTCGTCAGGTTGCACGGGTCAAGTTATCCCCCTCGATCCTACTGAGAAGATCGGGCAAGCCCCTGCATCACATACATTACCATTCACTATAGGAATGGCACCCATGCGTTCAACACTGCATGGACAGTGCTTCATACGTTTACACATATTCACTTTTCCCATACTCACCACCATATGGTCGGCGTTTGCATGTCCCATATCATTGCCATATGGGATGCTCCTGAGTAGGCCACTCCTCAGGGTTAAGCGGTCGTGATTAATAAGATCACATGGCGGGAACTCCGCACTCCACATCAGGCGGCAGATGTCGACAAGCCACAAAGACAAGCCCAACGGGGTAGCCAATGGACAGGTCGCCCCCCGAACAATCAGTGAATGGGGCCCCTCACACAAGCAAGCTTGTGCAAGTCAGAGTCATAATATCATATCTTGCTGAATTTAACTTACCTTTCATATCTGGTCGAAGGTGCATCATTACAAAATCGTAAGTTTTAGCAGAAAGTAAATACATAACTTTAAAAGTTAGTTTACTAGAGCCACCCTGAAAAACCTATGTAGCTACCTAATAGGGCACTCTACTGGGTTCAACACAATATCTGTGATGTCCTGAGGATATGAGCTCTGATGCTAGCTGTGGCGGAATGGTCCTACTTAAACTGACTCAGGTGTGATCTGTAGTGTAAAACACTGAACACGTCACACACCTGGGTCAGCATAAGTCTGGAGTTCTGTCGAGTGTCCCCGGGACTACCCGAATCATCCACTTTCAACCGTGTCATCACACATACTCAGGATCCCAACATCAGAGTATACACCACAGTTATTACACAAACACATATATACAACGTGGATAAGTAAGAGTTATACAACCACGGTAGTAAGTTTTAACTCTCAAACTAAATTAATACAAGGTTCAGCAAGTGGTTCTTAAGTCATAATTAAACAAGCTAACAAAGTAAATCATATCATGCCCAGACATGATCTACGTCTTCAGGACAACCTCCGCTCCAGAAGCTGCAACTATTCTTCAGGCTCAACTGCAACAGGGGTCAAACAACCCTAAGTACAAAGGTACTTAGCTAGACTTACCCGACAACCTAAAGCTAAAGGGATATCCAAGGAATATGCAGGCTTTGAGGTTTAAAGGAGAAACAAACAAGCATTTGCGAGAAACACGGCTTACTAACTTAATCATATTGATTCCTCAAATTTTAACCCGTTAAAACTATTAACCTATACCCAGTGTTCGCCTAAACGCGTGTAAACCGTCGTTTACACGCGTTTGAATCATAAACAGATGGTATGCATGTCGTTTAGGCCCTAGTCACCGAATTAAACGCTAAACGTGTGTAAATGGTCAACTTGGTCAAAAAACGGTGTAAACAATGAAATTAAACCGAAGTTAAACACATTTATACACATAAACATACGTTTAAACGATCATTTAGGCAATAAGGAACATGCTTTGGTGGGATAATTGGTTGTTAGCGGTGGAATATAGGTTCCATAAGCGCGTGTTAAGAAAAAAAATAAGAGTTAAGAGTAGCGAGTTTATAGGTATTATGTNATAATATGAGAATGTTGTGTCATTATGTATTATATGCATACCTTAAATTACCATTACCNNNAAAAAAATAGTATGAAATTATGATTTTTTATATATATTTACAGCTACAGTGCAAACCGTTTAATCTATCGTCTAAACCGTTTAAACGCTAAACGGAGGGTGAGCGACTGTCTAGCGTTTAGCGTCTAGGATAACACTGCCTATACCTTTAGGTTAGCCATGCCAAACTAAGCCAATCAAGCAACTATATAACTAACAAACATGATATGAAGTATATGAATGAGCATAAGCAACAACCTAATCCATCTGGCAGTGATCAAGCATGTATCAAGTCCGTGACACTCGGCGATTCGAACCGATTTTTAACCCTGCAGGGACAACCTGAGACACACGCCGCGTGCGCGCCCTCGGAAGGCCACATGAAGCTACCTTTCCCACTGCGGCCACCATTGCCTGAACTGCGCCCACATAGCCCGAGGTCGCATCCCCAATCCCTACACAGTGCCCAGGCAAAGGCATGTGGGTTACTGACTACGACCCCGCCCACATTCATCGCCAGTCACGGTGGGTCACAGTTCAACCGTTAGTACCACACCAGTACATCGGTTTCCCAGGTCCCTAGCGCCGGTATGTGCCCAGTACGTTCAAAGCTTAACCTCAGAAAAACATCATGTGACCTTAAGTTCATTACCTGGGCAGGATTATCTCATACTACCAGAGCATCCAACATAACCAATCTCACAAACTCGTCCTGCCCAATATTTCTCAAAGTCTCATTAATCATATTTTAATTCATAAACAAGTAGTTCTAGGGTGCAGGTGACCGGGAATCACCTGACTTCTACTGTGGTCAGCAGGTATAGGCAATTCTACATTCCTCTTTTTGAAAAGGTGGCAAAGAAATCTCTAATCAAGGAATGATCTTGCATTAAATTGGGATTCACTCAACTCCTATTCTAATGCACAAACAAAGGCTCAATCACATTGTAGTGTATTTAATAAAACAGGGACAGGTATGCTCCGGGGCTTGCCTGGCTCACTAATCTCTGGCTCGGCGGCTTAAGTGACTTGCGGTGCGGCTTCAACTTCAGACTCGAACACCACATCGTCTCCCTCCTGGACGTCGTTAGGAACCTCCACCAGCTCTGGCTGCAACGTATCTTGATCTACACGATATGATGCAAGAACATGCAAAATTTAAATTAAAGACCCTTACCCAACCTAATCTTCTAAAAACCACTATTTAAACAGAAACCCTTAACTAAAACTAATACTACCTAATTAATAAAACTATCCAAGCCCTAGATTACAAACTATGAATGCATAAACAAAAATGCAACTATTCCTCCAAAATTTATTTCATAAACTCCTACAAAATGATATGCATTTCTAACCTATTAAATGCATTACTAAAATCTTAAAAACCTAAAGACCTAATTCTACCAAATTTGCAGAAAACCCCCTGGCTTTTCCCTCTTCTCAACCCGCACTCCCTTTCTCCCTTTACAGACCGATAGGTGGGCCCCACACCCTTCTCTCTCTCCCTCGGCTCTTCTTCCTCGCGGACGCGCCCGCGCTCGCGCGAGCAAAACCGGCCGCGGTGGCTCTGACCCACGACGGGCTTCGCCGGTAGCAAGGTCCAGGGCCCTTCAAACCTCAGGGCCACGCGTTCCACACCCACGCGCACCCAGCCCTTAACTCAGAACCCGACATCGTCAACTCTAGGCAGGGATTCAGTAGCGACGGCGGCGCTAGGCCAAGAGCACGGCGGCGGCGCACTAGATCCGTACAAAGGACCTCAGTCCAGGGCCAAAAGGCGACCCTTACAGCTGCAAGGCGACCCAAAACACGTGGTGCTCTCACTCTCTCGGGGTCCTAGGGCACAGTCGGCTTCTTCCTGATGGCGTTCCAGCCAACCTCGTCCCCAACTCTGGATACAAGCACCACGGGGAGCTAGACGCAACCTAGGAACACCGTTCTACAGGGCTAAACGGTGACGAGAAAGACCGGGGATGGGAGCTCACCCAACGGCAGTGGAAGAACGGCGACGGCAGCGGCTCTGCTCGGCAAAATTGCCAGAGCATGGCCACAATAACAGGTGGATGATGTTTGGGGGCTTGAGCGGAGGGTCGAGGGAAGCTCAGGCAGCAGGGAGAAGGATGGCAAGGATGGGACGGTGAGGCAGCGGTGGAAACGGAGAACGGCGGTCTCGACGGTGAGCTCGGCGGGGAAAGGCAAGATCGGCTCGGCACTGCCTTAAACCAGGTGTGCGGCCATCTCCTGCTGGCCACCGCCTTGCGCTGGAGCCGAGCTCGTGTGGCGCGTGGCCTCTGGGTGCACCCTCGGCGGCGAGCAAGTGTGTGGCACCGCCGCACCGAGCGGTGCCCCTGCCCGGCCACCACCAGCTCTGCCCCCCTCTATCTCTATTCCTTTCTTTTTCTTTTCTTTTGTTTTTTCTCTAAACTCAAATGACCAAAATGCCTTTCTTAATTCCAAAAGAAAATTCATACGCTTGCTCCAAAAATTTGAATGGACATTTGGTTTAGAATGTGAAATGTTCAAAACTTGAATTATGACAAAAATCCAACCTTAGAACTTAAACATAGAAATCACATTCCTCTTTTTAAATTTTCTCTCTTTTCTTTAATCCTCATTAGTGCCCACTCTATACTTTAATGACCATATAACAATTCCAAAGCAAGAATTAGGACCTTTATTAACACTGGAGTGTTACAGCTACGTGGTCCGGGACTAGTAGGGCTTTGCACCCGGGACGAGAGGATTTTGTCTGAATATTCGGGAGATGATGGGAAACGTGGGCGCGTGAGGCTTCGGGAGCGCTCACGTGATGTGTGTTCAGGTTTCCCTTGCAAGATGTAAATCGATCATGATCGCGGCACTTCTCTGTTATGAGTACTGCTTGTCCGCTGTGCCGCATTGAGTAATCAGGAGGGAATGATGAATGATAAATATTGATGGTTATTTGGATATTTTTTCCACCATGATTGCTATAGAAAAGGTGCTCATATGGACACTTGATAATGACTACTAACTTGATGCTAAAATTTGAAAGTAAGGATCAACTATTAGTTGCCTTTTGGCAAACCAAACCCCACAGCCAAAAGCCTTGCATCTTTAGGAGTCGGCAATATAAGCCATATTCAGATAAGTCTTGCTGAGTATTAGCTACTCAGCCTTGCTTGTGGCTTTATTTTTTAGAGCGTGAATTCTATGTGTCTGATGGCTCCGAGCAGTGGATCATCGATGGTCAGACCGTTCCCAAGGTCTGGAATGTCGAGTGGATCGAGGATTAACTGGCGTTTGTTGTGTGCTTTTAATGACATGTTCTTCGGGCTTATGAACATGTTGGTGTATCTCATCGTTTAGCTTCCGCGCTCTTATTTAGAACTTTGGTTTGTACTCTAAGTGTTTTAAACTCTAGCTTGTAAACCTTAATCATGGAACTGTATTGTAATTTATGGTGATGTTGGTAACATCTGTGCTCTCCTTTGAGTGAGCCATGTGCACATTTGTTCGATCGGGAATTCAGTTGTTTCATCGGGCTTGACCCGACAGATCGTCTAATTGAACTGTTTGAAGTATGGGTAACCGGATAAAGTGATTGAGATGACGGTTAACGTGCCTGAGCCAGTTTAATTAGGGCAGTTCTGCCACACCCATGTCCTGTCGTTTCTGCCTCATGCTCGTCGGTTTCCAAGGTCATGTCCCGTCGGCTCTCCACGCTTGTGCCTGAGTCTGCCAACAATAGTCCATGACGGATGGATCCCAATGCCAAGAGGGCCCGGCCGTCATTGAGTTTGGGATGGACGAGATCCCATTGGTCTTCAGTTTGTAGGAAGCTATAAATAGGAGCGCAGGGCGCATTCATCCTTCCCCTCCCCGTGCTCCGCCTTCTCTCCTCCTCGCCGCGCTCCGCCTTCTCTCCTCGTCGCGCTCTGCCTTCTCACTCCTCTAGACATTGGTGGCTCCCACCGGCGTGACACCTCCATCTTTGGTAAGTCCATACATCTTAGTGTTGCTGGAAGGGACTGCCATCTTAGGGTTTTTTGAACTGTTCATTAGGGTTTTTTGAACTATATTCATCCTTGCAGGGTGCTGCCGCTGGCAGGTCATCGGGGGCACGCCGCTGTGGCCGGTCTCTCGCCTCCCGCTCGCCGCTGCCGTCTCCAGCCTAACGCTCACTGTCTCCCAAGCGGGCTCGGGGTTGCAGCCGACCCGACGGAGGAGTCGTCGGGCTCGGCATTGCCGCGCCCAAAGTTGCCGCTGTCGTCCTCCAAGGCTCCGCAGGAGGATAGCGACGACGACTACGACCACCATCCGTTGGAACTCGACGATGACGCATTTGTGAGGTGGATCCAGTGGCGGTCAATGACGACGATGATCCTGACCGGATACGGATCCGCGTCAGGTACACCGACTCCGATAAGAGCCGGTTCCGCTACCCCGTCTGCCCGTTCGAGACCGACAACAACCCCAAGGTGAAGCTGCATGTCATGGACAAAGCCATGAACGGGCCTCCGCCTGGCCTCGATGCCCAGGCAGACATGCACCACGAGTTGGCCAGTCAGGAGGGCTAGATTAATTAGTTTGTATACTTAGTTTGTTTAATTTTCTTGTGCTTAGTTTCTGTGTCTGAACAATGCGTGCTTAATTTTCTTGTGCTTAGTTTCTGTGTTCATCTATTTTTGTATCTGCTGGAACGGTTGCAACGCGCCCACAAACGTGCACGAACGGTTCCAACACGAACACGAACCGAACGGTGGCGGGATCGCGAATGGTTGCAACGTGNAAGCTTTGTGTGGAAGCGAACTCGAATTGAGTGGTCAAACTGTCCTTCACCGGTGACGAGACGTGAGACGGGACGGTTGGAGATGAATGAATGTGCATTTCTTTTCTGTGTTGCCCACATCCGTCAGCCTGTGTGCGTGCTCATCTCCCTTGCCTTTTTGGGANTGCGTTTGTGGCCCAAGACAGATACATTTCCTTTCTGGCTTGCCCCGCATTTGTGGCCCAAATGACTTCAAGGTCAACCTTGGCCCAGCCGAAATCACCCTCATATAGATAACAAGCACTTGTCACAAACACAAATTCCACATTAATTACATCAAGTTCTGACCAACAAGTTACTGACCTACAACACTTAATCAAACCTACATCTAACTGTCTATGCTAAATGCATAAAGACCATTGCAGCAGCAGCACAATCCACAAACAGACCAAAGAGCCAATGCTTCTTCTCTGACTTCTTCTTGCTCACCTAAGGCCTGCCCTCTTCCATGGCAGAGCTCAAACCTACATTCTCCTTCTTCAGCATCTCAATCTTAATCACAGTATCACTGAGAGCATCCTTAAGCTCTGCCCTTTCACACTTCAGTGCCTTCACAGCATCCCAGAGATCCACCAGCAAGCCTCTCATGAACTCATCCACAGGAGCTTCATACCAACCCAAGAAGTCACAGCCTCCATACTAGAAACAACCAAGGAATCAAATTAAATCGTACAACACCTCCAAACCAAACCCACAACACTAGATCTACAACCACTTACCCAAGCATTGTAGCACTTGAAGTACCTCTGCCATGGATTGCCGTCGCTCCACGAGATCCACAACGCCGCCTTCTTGCCGCAATGACACAGAACATCAGGAGAGTAGTCCAGGGGCCCATGCTGGTAAGGGATTGGCGACCTCTGCCCTCCCACCTCGCCGTACCATGTCCCGCGTGAACGGCTGGAGCTCAATGGGGTCGACATCGCTCGGTATCGCCGGAGGAGAAGAGGGGAAGAAAGAGGCTAGTGTTACGCACCGAGGAAGAAAGAGGATGGATGCCGCCGGGAGCCGACGCCTCCGCTTCTTAACGGTGAACAAAAATGTCTGCGCTGACATGTGGGCCCTGCCACGTCGGATAGAATCTATGGTGCTAACATGTGTGCGTCGGACAGTTTTTGAATCCAAGGAGGAATTGCAGATTCGACCAATAGTTCGAGGAGGTAAGATGGCCCGATAGAATTTATCTTAGCCCAACGGAGATCAGCAAAGGAACACACGCCTACGCATGGGCTTCATTCATAACCTACAAATGGCCCAGTCCAGTAAGGGCAAACATCTACATAGAAAAGAAAAATTTATGGCCCTGGAACCAAGCAGGCGTCTTAGCGTAGTGGTAAGTCTTTCGGTTTGCTGGGGCAGGTCGCGGGTTCGAGATCTGGCACCTGTAGTTTGTTTTTTTAACTTACAAACTTGGACGAGCGCGCTTACATGTGGATCCAGTGCCACGATGGACTGTTACATGTGGACCTAGCAGACCCGTCGCGTGCCATGTTGGAATGTTGGACCCGTCGCGTGCCACGTTGGAATGTTGGACCCACATATGGCACACGTGTCGCCTGGTGCAGTTCTATGACGAATCGAAACTGTCATAACTCTTTGGCGCGGATGGGCTGAGGTTCTATGACGTTTTGGGTTTTCTGTTCTATGATGTTATTTTATGCTCCGTCATAATTTTCATCATAAAAATTTTGTCACTTGTCAACCATGACGATCTATTTTTTTCATCATAGTAAGACCATCCACTGTAACGCTATTTCAGAACATCACTACCAAAACATCATAGATGTTCGCATTTCTATTAGTGAAGGGCGGACACCAAAGCTGACACAGACCAAGAGCTACTACTAGAAACTTAAAAACTAGCTAGCGCAGGGTGCACAGAAAAGACTCCTCTCATGCAGAGCCAACATCAAATTTTTTGTTCCTAACTTCCAATTGTGGGTGTCTTCATTGAATGTTCCTATCCTAACAGCACTGTACCGACATCTTCCTCCATAGGTCCTTGGGGATGGAAGGTCAAGGCCGCCTCCAAGGTGGTTCCCATCACATTCCTCATGATGACCTACCCAATAGAGTATGAAAGATGAGCCTTGGAAAATGATCTCATTAGGAGATCTTACTTTTTTGTTATCAAAACAGACACCATTTCAAGACACCAAATCGCCCAACAAATGGCAGCTAAACCAACCGGTACCTATGTGAGCCCATTGTTACCGGTTGATGCCACCAACCGGTACCTATGTGCTCGCGATTTTTCTAGCCGTTGGACCCGGTACCAATGCTGCATTGGTACCGGGTCCAAAATATCAGGTACCTATGAGGGGTGACCGATGGAGGGTTTTCTGGTAGTGGTACTTTCTTGCCTAGACCCGTTGTATGCACTACTAAGCTCCAAACATATTTAGCCATGGAGCAGCTGAACATCAAGTGCTCCACTGATTCATTATCTGTGTAGAACATACACTTCTCTAACCCATTCCACTTTCTTTTCCTCAAATTGCCTTAAGTTAGTATATTCCACTTTCATTTCCTCAAATTGTCTTTAGTTAAATATCCATCAAGGATCAGTTAAATGTGCCTTTTTTTATGGATATTATCATCATCCTCAGCTGGTGCATTTGGATGGCACGAAATGATCTTATCTTTCAAGGCCTTCAACCTGTGATTCATTCTAGCAAGGCGCGCTTCAAACAAGAATTTGCTCGGGTTATCCTTAGAGCAAAGGATAGTTTTAGACCTCAGTTGTCTTTATGGTTAGACTCGATGTTGTAACTTTCCTCATTTTCTTTGTCTCTTTCTTTGTTTCTTGAACTTTGATTGTACTTTGCTTGCTCTTTATATATATATATAATCAGTAGGGGGCAACCCCTCCTATTCCATCAAAAAATTGTCTTTAGTTAGTATGGCATTTTGGTTGACCCATTCCACTTTCTTTTCGTCAAATTTTTAGGGAAATTGTAGCTTCCCAAATTTCCTTGTGAGGTTCTTCAATTTCATTCTTGCATAAGTGAGTGTAGACTGATTTCACAGAAAAACCCCTTATTGCCCCATATCCATTTTGGAGTATCTCTGCTGTCATTCAAAGCAAAGGCATTCAAGTTATATTTTAACCTTCTCAAGTTGTTTTGTCCATTTTCACCAGCCACCTCTAAAATGTTAAATTCCACTTACTTTCGGCCATAAAATTTATAGAGCAATTTTGTTCCCCGCAGATGTTGTAAAGATCAGGAAACCTGCTTCTCAAGCATGTATTACTGCACTAGGGATCACGTCAAAAATATGTACTCTTTACATTACCCACTAAGAGCACTCTCCCTTTTAAGAAAATGTCCCCAACCTTCAACAGATCATTCTGTTGACGCTCTTCACGGTCAACACACTGAATTGTGCTAGCACGCGCGGATCCACAGCGGATCAAACACCAACAGCAGGCCGAGCGAAACCGGTGGCACCGGTTTAAGAATCCGATGGTACCGGTTTCCTAGGGCATGCTGCGTGAGCCTAAGTTCGCCGGCCCGGGAGGGACCCCGTCAGGGCAGGCGCGCCTAGGGTTGCTCTGAGGTCAGCAAGGCTACTCAGAACACCGTCAACGCCGTAGAGACGAAGCACGAACAGAAATTAGGGTTGGAAAAGCTAGGGTTTGAAGATAACAAGAAAATGGCGAGACAAGAAGGTTGTCAGGAAAAACATCAAGGTGGGGGACTGGGTCCTAAGGAAAAATCCAAGCATGCCCGCTGGAAAACTACAACAGAAATGGGAAGGCCCATTTCTGGTGATCAAAAGTAATAGGCCTGGCTCGTTTCGCTTAGGCGATGACGAAGGAAATGAGCTGCCGCATTCATGGAATGCAGACAG
>JAZFNS010020001.1:42746318-42759931 GCA_037127165.1 Alloteropsis angusta | reverse complement strand
GGTTTAAAATTAATGTCCCAAATGTTGACAGTACAAAACCACCAATATTGACAGCAATAAATAAGCTGTCAGATATATATGATTATACTGTCATATTTGTCATGAATGTTTTGAATTTTTCAGTGTTTAAAATTTTCACTTCTGATTATTCATTTAGTAAGTATCATGAGATATTCTTATTCTGTCAGTACATAAAAGTTTGAATGAGAGCCCAATGATACATACTAAATCTGGAAAAATCATATATGTTCAGGTATGTTTTTGCTCAGATGAATACATGGGTTTTTTGTCTCTATATTTTTGTGTGTGCAAGAGCTATGTATTGTTTTTAATGTATTACAAGCATTTTGCATACCTGGAGTTTGGTTGTGTGTATTCCAGTTTTTTTTGGGTATGACAGTGAACCCTGACACCTAGGTGTGGAGTTGAAGGTAGTATACCTGCTTTTGGTTTTCTGTATCGCTATTATTTTTCTGGGTATGGCAGACATCTCTGGCACCCGGGTGTGGATATGAAAATAGCATACCTATGTGTGCAGTAGACAGTCCCTTGGGATTTCCTGAATTGGTGATGATCAGAAAGGTTTGATTTGGCATGCATAGTGTTTCAGTTGAAGTTGATCTGTGGTGGAACACAGTTTGGAAACTTAGATTCTTTAGTACTACTAGTGATTCCTCTGTTTGCAAATGATTAATTGACAAGTGAAACATGGACTGGATTACTAGTTTCCATGCCATAGTACAGCAGTATAAATTTGCATGTTGATGGTGCATTTGATCGAATTCCATGCAATCTGTTATGCAAACAAATTGCTAGTACTTGTTGATGTTGTGTAAGGTCCTACCAGTAAGTACATTCATGTTCGATTATCTGTTTATGTACAACTGCAAAAGATCTTACCAGTAACAACAACAATATGATGTTACTGATCATTCGATGTGCCAAATGTTAGTTCTAACTTTGACAGAGTGCCATTCTGCGCTTCTAAAGCTGAGCAGCTAATTAAAATGGCAATTGATTACACAATGAAACTAAAGAAGAGATCAGTATGCTAATTAAAATAGCAATTGAGATCAACATTAAATGTGCACGAGTAATGTCGTTGTTAATCAGTTTTGTCCCCAAAGATGGTAAGCAAAGCATTAATAGAGTTGATGGTCCTTGCAGGTACTGAGCAGCTATTCTTTTTGTCAGTAAATGAACGTTGCAAATGACTCAGATATTGAATATGATATTCAAGATGATGGTGCTTATCCAACTCAAACTAGCATAGATGATGAGAGTGTTTCTGGAGTGACTCGAATAAGAGTGCGTTGTGTGAGCAATTGTTGCCGCTTTGGTTTCATGATTTGTACCATCACTGATGTATATATTTGGATCCTAGAAGAGTGTATCTTTTAGCTAAACTATTACCTTTGTATGCATTTGACAATAACAAAATTTATATTTATATTTAAGAAACTCAGTCGTGATTAGAATTATGGACTTTTCCTTGTTTTCAGAAAAAATGAGCCTTTTATCATTCTCCTCGGAGTTCAGCTCAATTTACCACTAAGGACAGACAATCAACACAAAATAATCAGGATTGCCAAACACCCAGAGTATCCAGACAACAGATTCTCCACATAGCATTTTTTCAAATAATCCTACTAACTAGTGTTTTTAAAGCGGTAAGGCGAAGTGAGGCGACATGCCACCACTCAGACGCCTAGGCGCTTAAGGCATGAGGCGAGGCGACGCCTTACACACCCACATACACATGCATTTACATGTAAAAAAGGAAAAAGATACACATACACATGAATTTACATGTAAAAAAAAAGAAAAAAGAGAAAACCAGTGGGCCTAAAAAGGGAAAGAAGGCCCGTCAAATAAGCCCAACCCAACTCAACAGCCCAACTCCCACCACCAACCCAATGAACCCTACTGTACCGTACCTCCCATCCACCTCTTCGGCGCCTCCTCCTCTCGCACCGCGCCTCCGCTGTTGCCTGCGGCCTGCCCTTCGCCTACTCATCCTCCTCCCCAGCCTCCGCCTCTTCATTCTCCTCCTCGTCCTCCTCCCATGCCTCCGCCTCCATGGCCACAGCCCGCCCCTGCCTCCTCCGCCACCCGTCTCTGCCTCCTCCACCGCCCACCCCTGTCCCTCCGGCCACGGGATCTCTCCGCCCGGTGGAGACCCGCGTCCGCACGATGCAATACCGGAGGAGCAAGGGCAGGAGGCGGCGGCGCGGCTCTGTCTCCCGGCGGCTCAACACTGGAACGACGGCAAGACGATTAATGGTAAAGCGACGCGGACGCTTTGAAATTTTTACCGCCTGGATGCCTAGGTGACACTTTAAAAACCATGCCTACTACCCAGATAAGCGATTCCCAGAAAAGCGGAAACAAACACACCCTATGGGATTGATGTTGATCCTATGTTCTTTACATTAATTACAAAAACATGACCTGGAACATCATTTGCAGAAAAGAAGAAATCCTAATGCTCTCTCAGCTCTCCGCGCTAAAAAACAGAAAATAATTTTCTAAAAGAGAAATCTTATAAATAATTAAATAGTATAATCCTAGTTTTCAAAGAAAAAATCAACAAATGTTGAAGCTGTTATCGCTCAAACGGTGCAAAATCAAACTATGGCCACCCTTCTTTTTTGCTTGAGTGGGTTTAACCCTCTGTTTCTTGTGTCAACATGATCAGAACTAATTAAAACCAAAATTGGAAAAGAGATTCGTAGTGTTCACCTTTGAAAGTGAAAGGGGACGGGGACGCCAAGCTGTTACCTCACAGTATCTTTTGGTTGTGATGATTTGATGCATTTGCTTAGTGCCTTTCCAATACGGATAAAAATGCCAAGGATATTTTTCTTCCATCTGTTCAACCGAGTGGGTTCAGACACTAAATGAATAGTCTGATATCTGGATTTGGAGATTCAATGTCCGATTGATATCCGAATCCAGCTACTCAAAGTTGGATATTTCATATAGCTATGTAACATATATTGATATTTATTCTATATCCAACACATTTTACACCATTTGTATCTGAATCCGATCTGAGGAAAATAAATGCTTATATTTGTATTTGAGCATATCCGATCAAATTTCATCCCTACTTTCCAATTTTTTGTTCCATAGGAGCCTTGGCTGTTCACTAAGGAGAACTGCACAAAACATCGGCCAAAGCATGGTCTCTTTGGCATGTCCCGATTGCTCTGTTTACAACATCAGCCAGAGCAAGACACACCCTTTGGTCTGTCCCCAATTGCCCGCTTGAAATGACGGTGATAGCTGTGACAATGACACGCTTCTTTTAAAATTTTAGAGCCATGTTAGGCTTACCACCAATGCAATGTCAATTACAGTTGGTTTGGTAAAGACATATGAAAGTGACTTTGCTTTCCATTCCTGTTGATTTTTTTAGATGAACGAAAGGATTCTTCTGGAAGAGTTCAAAAAAGGATATTTATTTCGATCTTCTCTACTTATATCCTCACAGAGAAGAAGAAATGAACCTAGATTATACTCACAGCACGACTTCTATGAAAGCACTAAGAAAGAAATCAATGTGAAGTAGGCCTCACTTCTCAATTTGGTGTACCACATTCCTAGAGATAAACACTAATTTCTATATTCTTATGTTTCCTATATAGCGATAGCAGAACATATTACAGATTCCAGGAGCATGATAGATCATCCTATTATATCCATCCATCAGAGTAGGGTGTTTCATTTCAACCTACCCGTTGATACCCTGAATAAGTCAAGATTCTTGGCTAAAAACTAGTTTAACCTTTTTGCAAAGATAATGTTTTGTAAATGCTAAGATGTCATATCTTTCCATTTTAGTGCTGAAATGATTTGGACAAAAGACTCTGCCACATATTAGTGCTTCTAGAATATATTCACTTACGCTTTTGACAAAATAGATAGCAGTCTCATGAGACTTCAACCAACGAACAAATATTGAACTGATAATACAGAATTACCACTAGTGGCTAACTAGTAAATGAAGGTACTGTCATTATCACTCATTCTGTCTTGTTTCCTATACAACTTCTCCAAACTTTATAACTGTCTATAAACTGACTCATATAATCGCCTATAAACTGGCTTTATGAAAATATTAGTAACATTCCAGAGTTTTAGGTTGAAGAGTTCATTTAGAAAACAAAAATATCTAGATTGGACCCGTTATGATGTATACAAGAAAATTATCTAACTTACTGTTGGAACCAATTTGATGGAACAATTACACATCCATTCAGCGGCACTTCACCAATAATAGAAAACAACTAACTATGGATACAACATAAGAACATGTTGCTTAATAAGTTCAGAATAAAATTACATGTTCATGTCAATTCAGAGAATCTAGTAATTCAAGAAAATTGCTAATAACTCGGTGTATGATAAATGAGTGCATGAAAGTTACAAGCAGAAACAACATTTGAAGTATGCATTGCTGTGGAAACAAATAAGATCAACCAAGGGAAATCTATATCTGGTTATGATCTTCAGTTTTTTGATTGTCACGCTCACCTTGCCATGCCCAAACAATATCTTTGAGGGCTGGTTTCATGTCCTGCTTAAACAAATTTTCATATTCTATGGTATCTCCACTGTTCTTCTTGATTTCTACCAAATGGAAAGAAGGAGTAACTTCAAATATCTCTGCATCGATAGACAAGACACCTTTCCTTCCTTCACTTGCACCTTCCATTTTAAGCATACCGCCTTCTTTCTTCTTTACAGTAAGATTTGAACATGTGGCAACATCCTCTAGTTTTGATATAATGGTTGAAGCTGATTTACTAGATGTAAACCTTGACTCTTTTCTTTTCTCATTCGCCTCAAATAAGCCAGAAAGATTGAAGCCTTCAGAAAGAGAAATAATATCAAATGCATTAAGGTTGGTGACTTTCGCTGCATCCTGTTTCTCATCAATCATTTTATTATTGCCGATACTACTACCTGTGGATGAGAAAACCACATTAACATCAGTCATAGCTGAAACTTTCCCCTTCATCTCTATATTTTTTCGAATTAGCTTACTGTCAAGGCCCTTTTTGAACCAAAAGCATTCCACTATTTTTGTAATTGGCATTCTCGTCCTTGGGTTTGGATCAAGAATTCTTGATACTAGCTTTCGTACATCTGATGGAAACCAAGGTGGACATTTGAAATCCGCTTTCCCTATCTTTCTGTACATCTCCATCAAATTTGAATCTTGGAACGGCAGATAACCAGCCATAAGAACAAATAGGATCACCCCGCAAGACCATGTGTCAACCTTAGCACCATCATATCCTTTCCGGCTGATAACCTCAGGTGCCACATATGCTGGAGTACCGCAAGTGGTGTGTAGAAGTCCATCTTGCCGCCTTGACTCAGCAAGAGCACTCAATCCAAAATCTGAAATCTTCAAGTTCCCATTCTCGTCAACGAGTAGGTTTTCTGGTTTCAGATCACGATGATACACACCCCTACTATGACAAAAATCAACCGCACTAACCAACTGTTGGAAGTACTTCCTTGCAGCATCTTCTCTTAATTTACCTTTAGCAATTTTGTTAAACAATTCACCACCCTTGACATATTCCAGAACAAAGTATATCTTTGTTTTAGTAGCCATAACCTCAAAAAGTTGTACGACATTTGGGTGCCTCACTAATTTCATGACTGATATCTCTCGTTTGATCTGCTCCATTAGGCCAACCTTAAAAATTTTGTCCTTGTCAATCACCTTGATAGCAACACTTTGTGACGTCACTATGTTCCTAGCGTGATATACCTTGGCAAAAGTTCCCTGCCCCAATAATTTTCCAACCTCATACCTTTGCATCAAAAGATTTCCATTCTTCTCTGCTTCCATCGTTAACAAATCCTAGCTGATGATTCTGACTATCTTATATTAATTGTAGCAACACAACTTGGTAAAATAAGAAACTTCAACCGTCCTCAGAAATTATACGATCTAGCATAGCTCTGACATTGGTGGCATCACAGTTACTTTCTGATATGCACCTAATGTGCAGTTGAAATCCTTGCTCATCAAGAACCAATGATTTCAATTGAGTTGGAGAAATGCCCTCCTCTTCACAAGGGAAATCTTTAGCATGCAAATACATTTTTCTGCATTCCTTAGAATGTCCTTACAATGCAATTTGCAGTATTTGCAGCGCTGTAAATACAGAAAAGAAGCTAGTTATTTTCTGTGTTAGTAAATAGGCTGCTTATTATCCTAAATTAATATAAAAAGTTGCAGACATGATAAAGAAAAAAAATGAAGTGTGCGTGTAGAAATTTGCACATGTGCTTGCAAAAAGATATGCAGTCAACTAATGCAGCAGGCTTCATGGAACTGGGTTCCTTTTTTCTTGAACAAGCATGAGAGCTGTATGACATTCCATTAAGAAAAATAAAAATATAAGATACAAGAGTGTAAACCCTACCAAAACATATCCACACAGAGAACTAGATTATGGCAGCGTTGACAACAAAAGTATAACAACCAGCTTGCACTACAGGGCCAAATACCTGAGGTAACCATGGCGAATTTATTTCCTTCTCTCTTTGGTTCAGGTGAGATAAGCCTAGGGCCATCGCTCTGTGGCAAGGTTTAAAGCCCATGAAAATTGTCTTAGTGGCCTGCGGTCATTTCAACTAAGTTGATGTGTTAGAACCAGTTTGGTCCTAGCAACTCTCATTATTGTACTTGGCCGAAGTGTGACTCTACCGAGCTAGTGGAGCCTACTCATGTATACACAATTTCATTTAGATATGTTACCTTGCCCACCACAGAATACGTACAAGTGCACCTAATAATTTAAAGGTTATGGATGTTTCATGAAGATTAAATTCATCCAAACCAAACCTATGTTTTCTTTCAGAGAAAAAACACCCCAGAAGGTAAAGAAAATAATACAAGAGTAAAACTAATATAAATTTCTAATAAAATAACAAACCCATAATGTATGCACACATTATTCTGAGTGGATAAAGGTATCACAGCATCATTCTTCATGTACATATGATTAATATAAATATGAGAGATGAAGTCATCCACAAAAATTAATGGGATGAAATCAAGATGGACAATCTCATCCAGAATGGGTTGATCCACCAAAACCAGACACCCCTTGAAAGAACAGGGGAGACAGGATATTGCTAGAAAGCCGTGGTAATCTGCAGTGCTGGTTCATATACAAGTCTTGTCAATCTCGTAACACAATGAGTTACGTTTTTAGTTTAAGAGTCTGTAGAAAGGCATTACCTATTCTGTAGACATCATAACAGGTTTCCAAATTTCAAAATAGGCTATTAGCATTTCTGCAGAATCTACAGGTACCATGTCACCATTAAAAACGGTGAGGTAGGAGCAGCAGTGCAATAGGAGTCAAATGACACCTTGGCAAAACAAGAAATTTGTTTTCTGGGGTTGGGCTGTTGGCTGTAATCTCTGTGTCAGTGTTTAGTAGCTAGTGTATCAAGTCCTTTTACTATTTGCTGAGTCAAAGTTCAGTTAGTCAGCTTAATGGGTCAGAGTCTGTTAGCAGGTTGTTAGCCGAGCAAAACTCTGGCTAGCTGATCATGTGCTAGAAGTTAGAAGTCATAGAGTCAGTTCCTCTGCTCGTGGCTAGACTCTAGGAGGCTGTCTGGCTATTTTTATCCATGTATTCCTCAGTTTAAATAAGAGCAACATAAACAGAAAATGCTGCTAGTAGCAGCCAAAAATCCTCTCGGTGTTCTTGCATCCTGGTGAGCTGAGCCTCAGCTCACCATGATGGCTGAGCAATGGTACCTAGCGTTGTAAGAGAGAAAATATTGGCATGGCAAAAGGACAGTACCCTTGGTTAGAAATGGGCAGCGCGTTCATTGCTATAATAAGCCATTTCGATAAATGGTTTACTCAATCTGGAAAGTGGAAGTTTATACTGCATTGTCCTAGGAAAAATTTATGCTTGTAAATTTTGTATTGGTTGAATCCTTATACAAACAAAAGAAGTCTACCTCCGAATTGCATATCAGAGACAAAAGATAAATCTTTGCAGGTGTCCTAAAATGATATGAGAAAGTAGAAGGCTACTCTGCTTCATTAGAAAACAGTGGAAATACCTGGCGAGTTAATTGAAAGGTTCATCTATTCCTCAAGCTTAAGTGATTGATAAAATCCTTCTTCAGTCAACCATCTCAACCCATATGATCTTGATTTAGCCATTCAAATACATCTCGTATTTGTGCTATATACCACCCCAAAACAACCGTGTCTGTGACACAGCATCTAACCACTATCTCCTACCACCCATTTTCCAGCATCGGTGCCGTTAACTTTCATGAATCATGAGACTAATCAATAGCATGTCCAAAATTAGAATTTCGTCACAACAAAGTAAGAGCAGTTTCACTGTCACTCTCAGTAATACTGGTATGGTCTAATCCAACAATCATTCTTTTAATCTGGCTAAAGTCTAGTGTACACTCAAGAGAACTTATAATTGATCTGCAGTTTTTGATGATTTTCCTCGCCATAATTTTCTTTCGTTAAATTCAGGAATGTACCAGAAGATGATAAACATGTGTCCAGAAAAATATAACGCTAACTGTAGATGAGGATGCTAAATTCAGACAGCAAACTAGTTTCATCCCTGACTCTGAAGCAGACAAAGAACAAAAGTATCCACACGAAAATTCTAAAGGCTTATCTGCGCTCCCGCGTAATTATTTTCAACAGTAACAGTGGGCAAATTATTCTTTTACTTTTATGCTCGCAAACGAACAAACAACAATAGAACTGCAAAAGTATCCATAAAGATAACAAATCAAAGCAGTGAGGAACTAAATTATCGGAAAGGAAACAGCTACTAGTACGCCCCCACGCAGCGAACAGATCAGCAACAATATCACACAAAGAAACAATTGAATCTGAGGCCACGGAATACAGAAAAAGAAACAATATCTCTAGAATAAGACGAACAAAACATTGCATGCGCTTGGTTTCACTTACCAACAGAATCGATGGATCCGTCACAAGTCTTGAAGGATCGACACTCCACGGCAGCAGCAATGGAAAGGGTCGGGAATGAGCACGGCCAAGGATTGCCAATGAAAGGCGCAGTTGCAATGGAAGGACGCCTGGATCTAGATGGCGCGGCGTGTTCGGCGGATGGAGGTGCAGAAGAGCCTGCGAAGTTTTGTGGAGGGAACGAGAATATGCTGGGCTCGGACTGGGCGGGAGAGCGAGCGGCGAGCCGGATGCGGAACGCGCCTTCACCGCCGCAATCCTCTAGAATAGCAATGCAACGGAGGAGCAGGGAGCTACGGGAGGGAAACAATTTTGAGCTCTTGATGGTGGAGGAACAGAGACGGGCGGCCTAAATATGGCAAGGGAGAGGGAGAGTTGGGCGAGCCGGCGAGGGCACTGCTACGCGGTAGTTCCGGCGCATTCGCTGGCCAATCTGAGCGATCTTAATTATCGTTGGGTGGGGCAGTGCTGGTGCCGTCTGGTTTTCTGATTTCAACAAATTTAGTCCGGTTCGAATAGGTAATTAGGTACCTAGCGTTTGGTGACCTGTGTGACGTTGGTCTCATATAGGATGCAGGGGAACGGCAGCGGCGAATCTAGCCTCCGATGGCGTCGAGTTATCACCCACACGAAGTCTTTATCATTGTAAAACAGTGTATAACAGTGTTTTTCACTGCTTTTTTTAAAAAAAACATCGAGATCAGCTGCCTCGATAAAATGGTCTAGATATGTGAGATGACCTTACATAAAGCTTTGCATTAGAGCGTGGCCTCACGCTATAGGATCCCCTTTTCTCGTATTTGTTTCTCCTGTGTGGTGAAGCTTACTTTAGTGACGAGATGAGTAACCCAAGCCCCTCTCGCCCCAACCACCCCTCCCGATAATCGGCCCCTCATCAGTCGGCGACCTAAACCCAACTACCGCCATTCTTTCCAACCCCCCACCTCTTCCCCCCACGGTGCCCAACCCATGATCACCTGCACCTATCGAAGTTGAGGGCTGGACCTAGAATACTGATCCAGCCCAGGCCCGCAACCCCGCGATGTGATAAGACGACCGCGGTTCGGAGATGCAGGGGTGGTCGTGCAGAGGCAGCATTGAAGCTACCAAATTCAAGGAGACAGGAAAGCACAAGCAACGCACCGCATCGTGCACCGGGATTCACTTGGTGGTGATTAAACCACCTACCCACCAGCCAAGCTAAAAGGACATGCTACTGCACCAACCTACCCAGTGCAAATGGGGTAGTGACGGCTATCAATGGCAAATGAAAACAACAAAGTACCAGTGGTAGAAAGAGTGCTACGACGTCCGAACCCTCTAGCGCCTGCGACCTGTCCATTAGCTCCTAGGCACATGGGTTCCTGTAAAGGAGGGGATCAATCCAAGATCTAGGGACAACGACCAGTTCTACACATTGTTGAAGAGAAGGAAGAGGTAAGATGCTACAGTTGCTTGGCTCGAGACCATAGAGTTGTTGAGTGCCGAGATCTATTGTGTTGCATCTTGTGCTCATGATCGGGACAGAAGGCGCGACGCTTCCAAGGAGGACGCCCTAGTATCGTGACTCCAGCTTGGGCGAAGCACGACAAACCCCGCAAGCATAAACCCACACCTAGTGAGGGGAGCATGGAGTTCTCGGACCAATTTCCTGGGTTTCACGTTTGAATATTTTTGGCCGAAACTACAAGGTTTCCAAGAGGAGGTTCTGGCTGCATGGAGCAAACCACTCTCTATTCTTAATCGCTTCCTAAAAATCCACAGAGAGATCCATCGCACAACAAAAAACCTTACGAAGTGGGCAAGAGCGAAGATTGGAAATAATAGACTACTACTATGTGCAACAAGATATTTGATTGGTATTCTCGATGTAGTGGAAGACCGTAGACCCTTAAGCTCTTTGGATATTATATGTGGGCTGTTCTGCATTCATATGCATAACTATGGGCATTCGAATGTTGGTTTAGACAATTGCAAGGAAACTAAATCGAGAAGTGATGCTCTAGGGCAATGCACTATGTGCACTATAGCATGACTTATGGTATCATGAAGTTATTATATGTGATGTTGACTTGTATTCTTATTTACTTCAATTGCACTGCAAATGTTACTTCCTTTTATTATGAAATGTGATATGTACTTGTGCTATGTTTTATTCTAGTTGTTATATAGACCTATATGTTATATCTTTGGGGTTGCTAACTATTGTTCTACATGGATCTTTGATTATTCGTTATGAGTAGCTCATGTACAAACTAATGATATTGTCTCGCCATGGTCACCTAAATCTTGGTACATGAAGTGAGTTGTCTTTCTAATACTTGTTTCATCACTAAATGATTCATTAATATATTGTATTCTAAATAGCTTGTTAAAGTATTTTGCTTGCTGAGATGATCCAAGCTCATCATTGTATTACCTCTTTGGGTTGTCCTTAGAAGTTATCATGGAGGGAGAGTGGTTGGTTGCACTCCTTACACATTCACGAGGTCTCTTAATGCTAAGATTTGTTCTACTAAGTTTGAGATATGTTAGGGCATCACTTACACATGTTTTGAAAAGATATAGAGTTGTTATGTTAGAGTATTATGCTTTTTTTACATTTGTATTTGTCCATTGTTGCTTTCTTCAATGCTGCCAAATATTTTTGGTTTGTCATTTTTAGTGTAGTTACGTAGCATCTCAGGGTTGCATGATACCTTGGGCGTTTCAAGGAGGATGTGAATCAAGGATAATCCCTAGAAGTAGAGGACGAGTATGCGAAGAAGAGGAGGATGTGGATCAATTAGCATGTGGTAGCAACGAAAGCTTAGGGTTCTGGTGGCGGTAGCGATAGGAGAAAAAAATGTAAAGGTTAGTGTTGGCGGCCAATGGACCCAAACTTCTATGTAGGTCAAAAAATATTCTAACAGGTGCAGATTAGCACTGATTAAAATACTCAACCAAACTAACTTGCTCTAAGTTGAACTAGGTAATCCACACCGGTTAGAATTCTTTTGTAAACTAACCAGTGGAAATTCCACCAGTTAGTTTAAGGATATTAAAATAAAATGAAGTGAAAAAAGTAAATAAAAACATAAACACAATGTAAATTACGCGTAAATTTCAGAATGCATATACATACAAAAAAATGTAACTTCGTCATCACATCATCAAGTTCACCCCACTTCAATTTCTTCACCTCATTACAGATTACACTTAACTTTAAACATAAACTAATAAAGCTTTTGGAATTTTAGTTAGTATAGAACTCATTAATGACGTGACTTTTGACTCAACTGAAGGTCATGTACTCGTCCCACTAATTTCAGGAGTGTCCATGGAAGTTGTCCACGTCCGTAAAAGGTGGCAATATTGAACGTAGAGGATTGGACTAGTATCATCATTGGTATGGTGATGATCTTGAAGTTGTAGGCCCCAACTTCTTGGCGCTGTAGATGCTTACGGCGAAGATGGGATATTGTCCCTCATTCATCATATAGGCCATCAGGATCTCATCTTCATCACAGCCCACACACAAAGCTACTAGAGGACGTGGTGATAGTCAGACAGTTTCTTCATTGCCAGAACATTCACTAACTGTTGGGCCACCATCTCTCATCAAAGAACAAAAGGTAGAGGTCAAAACTCAAAATCAGGGTGAAATTGAAAAAAAAGAATATGAAAACTCAAAAGGAGGAGTTACTTGCCTTAAACGTCGATGTAGATGATGCATAGTTGCAAAGCAAGAATGATCTAGAAAGATGCACAAATGCAGAATAGAGATCATTGCACGTGCATCAATATCTATTGTGCACCTATTTATGGTCCAAGCTAACTTGGATCAGAAGGATCCAATTAACTTCAATGGAAGGACACAGTGCTTCAGCTTCCATACACTTCTCCAACATACCGACAAAGATAGAGTGCTTAAAGTTTCTCTTGATCGGAGTTCACACCAAAATAAATCTAAGCAAAACCAAACCCATTAGTATAGATTTTTGACCTAATGGGTATCAGAGTATATTAGGTAGTTTAGATATCCTATCGCAGACTGCCATATGTATCCTGGGGGGTTGCCTTACCCCCCAAGTCTTGTGATCTCATATATACCGGCAGAGGCCTCACTACAATACATCCATCCATCATACACAATCCTACATGGTATCACGAGATTAGGTTTTGAGATCCTAGGATAAACCTTCTGTTGCCACCAGATGTGCCCATGTCTCCCGCGTGCCGTCGATCGTCTCCCACAACGCCCATCAAGGGCACGCCCTCGACGACCTCCTAGTGCACCCTCGGGGCGATCACCCATGTCGATCTCCGCTGGTGGCAGCGCCCTCTTCGATCTCCACGACAGATCCCTTTAATATGCCACCCTAGAGTGTCAAGTAGCAACATACCATGGCGTACCTCTCCATCTGCCATGGAAGCCGTCTGTTGACACCAGCGGTGGCAAACAGAAAGTTTGCAAGTGCACAACTGTCACAATAGTTTCACCCAAGAGTAAACCAGGTTATCGAATCTACGAGGAACATGAGTGTATTGTCTATGTTCTAAAGTTAAACCGGACCGATCGAGTTTTATGTGATTAGGCTGGGTAGAGAGA
>JAZFNS010020001.1:42718368-42731299 GCA_037127165.1 Alloteropsis angusta | reverse complement strand
CATCGATGGCCTCGCCACCGACACCGACCACCCGCGGGAGGTTGCCATGATGGGTCCGCTCGTGCCGGCGCTTCTCGCGGACGGCGCCGTGCTTGCCCTGTAGGCCACGCTCCTACCCGCGCGCCGCGGACTCGCCGTCGGCGTCTCCATGCACTACGCCGCCGTCGACGGCTTGAGCTCATCATGGATTTTTGCCTGGGCTGTGCAAGCGTAACGGAACGGAGTAGGACTCTTCCCTGGGCTGTGCAAGCGACGGAACGGATGATGTAGTTGTATTTTTCTACGGACTCGTTTTTGACCGACGGACGGGAGGAAACCTTCCGCGCTTTAGTTCGAGTTGGGAAGACTTTCGGACGAAACTGACGGACGACCACGGACGAAACACTACTCGCTTTATTATTAGGTATAGACTAGTGATTCCTCTGTTTGCAAATGATCAATTGACAAGTGAAACATGGACTGGATTACTAGTTTCCATGCCATAGTACAGCCGTATATATTTGCATGTTGATGGTGCATTTGATCGAATTCCAGGCAATCTGTTATGCAAACAAATTGCTAGTACTTGTTGATGTTGTGTAAGGTCCTACCAGTAAGTACATTCATGTTCGATTATCTGTTTATGTACAACTGCAAAAGATCTTACCAGTAACAACAAGAATATGATGTTACGGATCATTCGATGTGCCAAATGTGAGTTCTAACTTTGACAGAGTGCCATTCTGCTCTTCTGAAGCTGAGCAGCTTATTAAAATGACAATTGATTACACAACGAAACTAAAGAAGAGATCAGTATGCTAATTAAAATAGCAATTGAGATCAACATTAAATGTGCACGAGTAATGTCGTTGTTAATCAGTTTTGTCCCCAAAGATGGTAAGCAAAGCATTAATAGAGTTGGTGGTCCTTGCAGGTACTGAGCAGCTATTCTTTTTGTCAGTAAATGAATGTTGCAAATGACTCTATTGAATATGATATTCAAGATGATGGTGCTTATCCAACTCAAACTAGCATGACTCGAATAAGAGTGCGTTTTGTGAGCAATTGCTGCCGCTTTGGTTTCATGATTTGTACCATCACTGATTTATATATTTGTATCCTAGAAGAGTGTATCTTTTAGCTAAACTATTACCTTTGTATGCATTGACAATAACAAAATTTATATTTATATTTAAGAAACTCAGTCGTGATTAGAATTATGGACTTCTCCTTGTTTTCAGAAAAATGAGCCTTTTATCATTCTCCTCGGAGTTCAGCTCATTTTACCACTAAGGACAGACAATCAACACAAAATAATCAGGATTGCCAAACACCCCGAGTATCCAGACAACAGATTCTCCACACAGCAGTTTTTCAAATAATCCTACTAACCAGTGTTTTTAAAGTGATAAGGCGAGGAGAGGCGACATGTCACCACTCAGACGCCTAGGCGCTTAAGGCGTGAGGCGAGGCGACGCCTTACACACCCACATACACATGCATTTACATGTAAAAAAGGAAAAGATACACATACACATGAATTTACATGTAAAAAAAAAAGAGAAAACCAGTGGGCCTAAAAAGGGAAAGATGGCCTGTCAAATAAGCCCAACCCAACTCAACAGCCCAACACCCACCACCAACCCAATGAACCCTACTGTACCGTACCTCCCATCCACCTCTTCGACGCCTCCTCCTCCTCTCGCGCCGCCGCTGTTGCCTGTGGCCTGCCCTTCGCCTCCTCGTCCTCCTCCCTAGCCTCTGCCTCTTCATTCTCCTCCTCGTCCTCCTCCCATGCCTCCGCCTCCACGGCCGCAGCCCGCCCCTGCCTCCTCCGCCACCCGTCTCTGCCTCCTCCGCCGCCTGCCCCTGTCCCTCCGGCCGCGGGATCTCTCTGCCCGGTGGAGACCCGCATCCGCACGATGCAATACCGGAGGAGCAAGGGCAGGAGGCGGCGGCGCGGCTCCGTCCCCCGGCGGCGCAACACTGGAACGACGACAAGACGACTAATGGTAAGGCGACGCGGACACTTTGAAATTTTTACCGCCTGGACGCCTAGGCGACGCTTTAAAAACCATGCCTACTGCCCAGATAAGCGATTCCCAGAAAAGCGGAAATAAACACACCCTATGGGATTGATGTTGATCCTATGTTCTTTACATTAGTTACAAAAACATGACCTGGAACATCATTTGCAGAAAAGAAGAAATCCTAATGCTCTCTCAGCTCTCCGCGCTAAAAAATAGAAAATAATTTCCTAAAAGAGATATCTTATAAATAATTAAATAGTATAATCCTAGTTTTCAAAGAAAAAATCAACAAATGTTGAAGATCTTATCGCTCAAACGGTGCAAAATCAAACTATGGCCACCCTTCTTTTTTGCTTGAGAGGGTTTAACCCTCTGTTTCTTGTGTCAACATGATCAGAACTAACTAAAACCCAAGCTGTTATCTCACAGTATCTTTTGGTTGTGATGATTTGATGCATTCGCTTAGTGCCTTTCCAATACGGATAAAAATGGCAAGGATATTTTTCTTCCATCTGTTCAACCGAGTGGGTTCAGACACTAAATAAATAGTCTGATATCTGGATTTGGAGATTCAATATCTGATTGATATCCGAATCCGGCTACTCAAAGTTGGATATTTCATATAGCTATGTAACATATATTGATTTTTATTCTATATCCAACACATTTTACACCATTTGTATCTAAACCCGATCTGAGGAAAATAAATGCTTATATTTGTATTTGAGCATATCCGATCAAATTTTATCCCTACTTTCCATGTTTGGTTCCATAGGAGCCTTGGCTGTTCACTAAGGAGAACTGCACAAAACATCGGCCAGAGTATGACTCTCTTTGGCATGTCCAGATTGCTGTGTTTACAACATCAGCTAGAGCAAGACACACCCTTTGATCTGTCCGCAATTGCCCGCTTGAAATGACGGTGACAGCAGTGACAATGACACGCTTCTTTTAAAATTTTAGAGCCATGTTAGGCTTACCACCAATGCAATGTCAATTACAGTTGGTTTGGTAAAGACATATGAAAGTGACTTTGCTTTCCATTCCTGTTGATTTTTTTAGATGAACGAAAGGATTCTTCTGGAAGAGTTCAAAAAAGGATAATTATTTCGATCTTCTCTACTTATATCCTCACAGAGAAGAAGAAATGAACCTAGATTATACTCACAACACGACTTCCATGAAAGCACTGAGAAAGGAATCAATGTGAAGTAGGCCTCACTTGTCACTTTGGTGTACCACATTCCTAGAGATAAACACTAATTTCTATATTCTCACGTGTCCTATATAGCGATAGTAGAACATATTACATATTCCATGAGCATGATAGATCATCCTATTATATCCATCCATCAGAGTAGGGTGTTTCTTTCAACCTACCCGTTGATACCGTGAATGAGTCAAGATTCTTGGATAAAACCTAGTTTAACCTTTTTTGCAAAGATAATGTTTTGTAAATGCTAAGATGTCATATGTTTCCATTTTAGTGCTGAAATGATTTGGACAAAAGAATCTTTACTCATGTACTAACTTACTCGTTCTTTCCAGAAAAAATGGAACTTAAAAAGACTCTGCCGCATATTAGTGCTTCTGGAATATATTCATTTACGCTTTTGACAAAATAGATAGCAGTCTCATGAGACTTCAACCAACGAACAAATATTGAACTGCTAGTACAGAATTACCACTAGTGGCTAACTAGTAAATGAAGGTACTGTCATTATTTATCACTCATTCTGTCTTGTTTCCTATACAACTTCTCCAAACTTTACAACTGTCTATAAACTGACTCATATAATCGTCTATAAACTGGCTTTATGAAAATGCCAGTAACATTGCAGAGTTTTAGGTTGAAGAGTTCATTTAGAAAACAAAAATTTCTAGATTGGACCCGTTATGATGTACATAAGAAAATTATCTAACTTACTGTTGGAACCAATTTGATGGAACAATTACACATCTATTCAGTGCACTTCACCAATAATAGAAAACAACTAACTATGGATACAACATAAGAACATGCCGCTTAATAAATTCAGAATAAAATTACATGTTCATGTCAATTCAGAGAAGCTAGTATAATTCAAGAAAATTGCTAATAACTCTAGAAGGTTTATGATAAAATGAGTGCATGAAAGTTACAAGCAGAAACAACATTTGAAGTATGCATTGCCGTGGAAACAAATAAGATCAACCAAGGGAAATCTATATCTGGTTATGATCTTCAGTTTGTTGATTGTCACGCTCACCTTGCCATGCCCAAACAATATCTTTGAGGGCTGGTTTCATGTCCTGTTTAAACAAATTTTCATATTCTATCGTATCTCCATTGTTCTTCTTGATTTCTACCAAATGGAAAGAAGGAGTAACTTCAAATATCTCTGCATCGATAGACAAGACACCTTTCCTTCCTTCACTTGCACCTTCCAGTTTAAGCACACCACCTTCTTTCTTCTTTACGGTAAGATTTGAACATGTGGCAACATCCTCTAGTTTTGATATAATGGTTGAAGCTGATTTACTAGATGTAAACCTTGACTCTTTTCTTTTCTCATTCGCCTCAAATAAGCCAGAAAGATTGAAGCCTTCAGAAAGAGAAATAATATCAAATGCATTAAGGTTGGTGACTTTTGCTGCATCCTGTTTCTCATCAATCGTTTTATTATTGCTGATACTACTACCTGTGGATGAGAAAACCACATTAACATCAGTCATAGCTGAAACTTTCCCCTTCATCTCCATATTTTTTCGAATTAGCTTACTGTCAAGGCCCTTTTTGAACCAAAAGCATTCGACTATTTTTGTAATTGGCATTCTCGTCCTTGGGTTTGGATCAAGAATTCTTGACACTAGCTTTCGTACATCTGATGGAAACCAAGGTGGACATTTGAAATCTGCTTTCCCTATCTTTCTGTACATCTCCATCAAATTTGAATCTTGGAACGGCAGATAACCAGCCATAAGAACAAATAGGATCACCCCGCAAGACCATGTGTCAACCTTAGCACCATCATATCCTTTCCGGCTGATAACCTCAGGTGCCACATATGCTGGAGTACCGCAAGTGGTGTGTAGAAGGCCATCTTGGCGCCTTGACTCAGCAAGAGCACTCAATCCAAAATCTGAAATCTTCAAGTTCCCATTCTCGTCAACGAGTAGGTTTTCTGGCTTCAGATCACGATGATACACATCCCTACTATGGCAAAAATCGACCGCACTAACCAACTGTTGGAAATACTTCCTTGCAGCATCTTCTCTTAATTTACCTTTAGCAATTTTGTTAAACAATTCACCACCCTTGACATATTCCAGAACAAAGTATATCTTTGTTTTAGTAGCCATAACCTCAAAAAGTTGTACGACATTTGGGTGCCTCACTAATTTCATGACTGATATCTCTCTTTTGATCTGCTCCATTAGGCCAACCTTAAAAATTTTGTCCTTGTCAATCACCTTGATAGCAACACTTTGTGACGTCACTATGTTCCTAGCATGATATACCTTGGCAAAAGTTCCCTGCCCCAATAATTTTCCAACCTCATACCTTTGCATCAAAAGGTTTCCATTCTTCTCTGCTTCCATCGTGAACAAATCCTAGCTGATGATTCTGACTATCTTATATTAATTGTAGCAACACAAATTGGTAAAATAAGAAACTTCAACCGTCCTCAGAAATTATACGATCTAGCATAGCTCTGACATTGGTGGCATCACAGTTACTTTCTGATATGCACCTAATGTGCAGTTGAAATCCTTGCTCATCAAGAACCAATGATTTCAATTGAGTTGGAGAAATGCCCTCCTCTTCACAAGGGAAGTCTTTAGCATGCAAATACATTTTTCTGCATTCCTTAGGATGTCCTTACAATGCAATTTGCAGTATTTGCATCGCTGTAAATACACAAAAGAAGCTAGTTATTTTCTGTGTTAGTAAATAGATTGCTTATTATCCTAAATTAATATCAAAAGTTGCAGACATGATAAAGAAAAAAAAATGAAGTGTGCATGTAGAAATGTGCACATGTGCTTGCAAAAAGATATGCAGTCAACTAATGCAGCAGGCTTCATGGAACTGGGTTCCTTTTTTCTTGAACAAGCATGAGAGCTGTATGACATTCCATTAAGAAAAATAAAAATATAAGATACAAGAGTGTAAACCCTGCCAAAACATATCCACACAGAGAACTAGATTATGGCAGCGTTGATAACAAAAGTATAACAACCAGCCTGCACTGCAGGGCCAAATACCTGAGGTAACCATGGCGAATTTATTTCCTTCTCTCTTTGGTTCAGGTGAGATAAGCCTAGGGCCATCGCTCTGTGGCCAGGTTTAAAGCCCATGAAAATTGTCTCAGTGGCCTGCGGTCATTTCAACTAAGTTGATGCGTTAGAACCAGTTTGGTCCTAGCAATCTCATTATTGTACTTGGCCGAAGTGTGACTCTACCGAGCTAGTGGAGCCTACTCATGTATACACAATTTCATTTAGATATGTTACCTTGCCCACCACAGAATACGTACAAGTGCACCTAATAATTTAAAGGTTATGGATGTTTAATGAAGATTAAATTCATCCAAACCAAACCTATGTTTTCTTTCAGAAAAAAAAACACCCCAGAAGGTAAAGAAAATAATACAAGAGTAAAACTAATATAAATTTCTAATAAAATAACAAATCCATGATGTATGGACGCATTATTCTGAGTGGATAAAGGTATCACAGCATCATTCTTCATGCACATATGATTAATATAAATATGAGAGATGAAGTCATCCACAAAAATTAATGGGATGAACTCAAGATGGACAATCTCATCCAGAATGGGTTGATCCACCAAAACCAGACACCCCTTGAAAGAACAGGGGAGACAGGATATTGTTAGAAGGCCGTAGTGATCTGCAGTGCTGGTTCATATACAAGTCTTTTCAATCCCGTAACACAATGAGTTACGTTGTTAGTTTAAGAGTTTGTAGAAAGGCATTACCTATTCTGTAGATATCATAACAGGTTTCCAAATTTCAAAATAGGCTATTAACATTTCTGCAGAATCTACAGGTACCATGTCACCATTAAAAACGGTGAGGTCCCTTTACCAGCAGCAGTGCAATAGGAGTCAAATGACACCTTGGCCAAAAAAGAAATTTGTTTTCTGGGGTTGGGCTGTTGGCTGTAATCTCTGTGTCAGTGTTTAATAGCTAGTGTATCAAGTCCTTTTACTATTTGCTGAGTCAAAGTTCAGTTAGTCAGCTTAATGGGTCAGAGTCTGTTAGCAGGTTGTTAGCCGAGTAAAACTCTGGCTAGCTGATCGTGTGCTAGAAGTTAGAAATCGTAGAGTCAGTTCCTCTGCTCGTGGCTAGATTCTAGGAGGCTGCCTGGCTATTTTCATGTATTCCTCAGTTTAAATAAGAGCAACATAAACATAAAATGCTGCTAGTAGCAACCAAAAATCCTCTTGGTGTTCTTGCATCCTGGTGAGCTGAGCAATGGTACCTAGCGTTGTAAGAGAGAAAATATTTGCATGGCGAAAGCACAGTATCCTTGGTTAGAAATGGGCAGCGCGTTCATTGCTATAATAAGCCATTTCCATAAATGGTTTACTCAATCTGGAAAGTGGAAGTTTATACTGCATTGTCCTAGGAAAAATTTATGCTTGTAAATTTTGTATTGGTTGAATCCTTATACAAACAAAATAAGTCTACCTCCGAATTGCACATCAGAGACAAAAGATAAATCTTTGCACGTGTCCTATAATGATATGAGAAAGTAGAAGGCTACTCTGCTTCATTAGAAAACAGTGGAAATACCTGCCGAGTTAATTGAAAGGTTCATCTATTCCTCAAGCTTAAGTGATTGATAAAATCCTTCTTCAGTCAACCATCTCAAACCATATGATCTTGATTTAGCCATTCTAATACATCTCGTATTTGTGCTATATACCACCCCAAAACAACCGTGTCTGTGACACAGCATCTAACCACTATCTCCTACCACCCATTTTCCAGCATCGGTGCTGTTAGCTTTCATGAATCATGAGACTAATCAATAGTATGTCCAAAATTAGAATTTCATCACAACAAAGTAAGAGCAGTTTCACTGTCACTCACAGTAATACTGGTATGGTCTAATCCAACAGTCATTCTTTTAATCTGTCTAAAGTGTAGTGTACACTCAAGAGAACTTATAATTGATCTGCAGTTTTTGATGATTTTCCTCACCGTAATTTTTTTTCGTTAAATTCAGGAATGTACTAGAAGATGATAAACAAGTGTCCAGAAAAATATAACGCTAACTGTAGATGAGGATGCTAAATTCAGAGAGCAAACTAGTTTCATCCGTGACTCTGAAGCAGACAAAGAACAAAAGTATTCACACAAAAATTCGAAAGGCTTATCTGCGTTCCCGCGTAATTATTTTCAACAGTAACAGTGGGCAAATTATTCTTTACTTTTATATGCTCGCAAACGAAAAAACAACAATAGAACTGCAAAAGTATCCATAAAGATAACAAATCAAAGCAGTGAGGAACTAAATTATCGGAAAGGAAACAGCTACTAGTACGCCCCCACGCAGCGAACAGATCAGCAAGGTTATATGACACAAAGAAACAATTGAATTTGAGGCCACGGGATACAGAAAAAGAACAATATCTCTAGAATAAGACGAACAAAACATTGCATGCGATCGGTTTCACTTACCAACAGAATCGATGGATCCGCCACAAGTCTTGAAGGATCGACACTCCACGGCAGCAGCAATGAAAGGGTCGGGAATGAGCACGGCCAAGAATTGCCAATGAAAGGCGCAGTTGCAATGGAAGGACGCCTGGATCTAGATGGCGCGGCGTGTTCGGCGGATGGAGGTGGAGAAGAGCCTGCGAAGTTTTGTGGAGGGAACGAGAATATGCTGGGCTCGGACTGGGCGGGAGAGCGAGCGGCGAGCCGGATGCGGAACGCGCCTTCACCGCCGCAATCCTCTAGAATAGCAATGCAACGGAGGAGCAGGGAGCTACGGGAGGGAAACAATTTCGAGCTCTTGATGGTGGAGGAACAGAGACGGGCGGCCTAAATATGGCAAGGGAAGGGAGAGTTGGGCGAGCCGGTGAGGGGCACTGCTACGCGGTAGTCCGGCGCATTCGCTGGCCAATCTGAGCGATTTTAATTATCGTTGGGTGGGGCCGTGCTGGTGCCGTTTGGTTGTTTGATTTCATTTTTGCTTCTGTGATTCAACAAACTTACACCCTGTTTAGTTCAGCAACTTTCACCTGTAACTTACGCATTGAAAAACGTGTCTCCCTCACAGGACACGTTTTCCAATAGCAACTTTCACCCCCCAACTTTCCAATCTAAACACCCCCTTAGTCCGGTTCGAATAGGTACCTAGCGTTTGGTGACCTATGTGAGTTGGTCTCGTATAGGATGCGGGGAACCGCAGCGGTGAATTTGGCCTCTAATACTATTGGGTCATCACCTTAACCACATAGGGTTTTTAGCATTGTAAAACAGTATACTACTTTTGCAAAAAAAAAAATCATCGAGGTCAGCTGCCTCGATAAAATGGTCTAGATATGTGAGGTGACCTTACATAAAGCTTCGTATCGAAGCGTGGCCTCACGCTAAAGGATCCCCTTTTCTCGCATTTATTTCTCCTATATGGTGAAGCTTTCTCTAGTGACAAGATGAGTAACCCAAGCCCCTCCTACCCCCACCAGCCTTCCCGACAATCGGCCCCTTATTGGTCGGTGACCTAAACCCAACCACTGCCATTCTTTCCAACCCCACCTCTCCTCCCACCCCTTCCCCCCACGGTCCCCCAACCCACGATCACATGCACCTTCCGAAGTTGAGGGCTGGACCTAGAATACTGCTCCAGCCCAGGTCCGCAACCCCCGCGATGTGACAGGACGACCGCGGTTCAGAGATGCAGGGATGGTCGTGCATAGGTAGCATTCAAGCTACCAGATTCAAGGAGAAAGGAGAGCACAAGCAACATACTGCATCGCGCACCTGGATTCACTTGGTGGTGATTAAACCACCTACCATCAGCCAAGCTACAAGGACATGCTACTGCACCAACCTACCCAGCGCAAATGGGGTAGTGACGACTATCAATGGCCAACGAAAACAACAAAGTACTGGTGGCAGAAAGAGCTCTATGCCGTCCGAACCCTCTAGTGCCTGCGACCCGTCCGTTAGCTCCTAGGCACATGGGTTCCTGTAAAGGAGCGGCTCGATCCGAGATCCAGGGACAACGACCGGTTCTATACATTGTTGAAGAGAAGGTCGAGGTAAGATGCTACAGTTGCTTGGCTAGAGACCACAGAGCTGTTGAGTGCCGAGATATGTTGTGTTGCATCCTGTGCTCGCAATTGGACAGAAGGCGCGACGCTTCCAAGGAGAACACCCTAGTGTCGTGACTCCAGCTTGGGGGAAGCATGACGAACCCCGCAAGCATAAAACCACACCTAGTGATGGGAGCATGGAGTTCCCGGACCAATTTCTGGGGTTTCATGTTTGAATATTTTTGGCCGAAACTACAAGGTTTCCAAGAGGAGGTTCTGGCTGCATGGAGCAAACCACTCTCTGTTCGTAGTCCCTTCCTAAAAATCCACAGAGATATCCATCACAAAGAAAAAACCCTTACGAAGTGGGCAAGAGCAAAGATTGGAAATAATAGACTACTACTATGTGCAACAAGACATTCGATTGGTATTCTCGATGTAGTGCAAGACCATATAGCCCTTAAGCTCCTCGGATATTATATGTGGGCTGTTGTGCATTCATATGCATAACTATGGGCATTTGAATGTTGGTTTAGACAATTGCAGGGAACTAAATCGAGGTGATGCTCTATGGCAATGCTCTATGTGCACTATAGCATGACTTATGTTATCATGAAGTTATTATATGTGATGTTGACTTGTATTCTTATTTACTTCAATTGCACTGCAAATGTTACTTCCTTTTGTTATGGAATGTGATATGTACTTGTGCTATGTTTTATTCTAGTTGTTATGTAGACCTATATGTTATATCTTTGGGGTTGCTAACTATTGTTCTACATGGATCCTTGATTATTCGTTATGAGCAGCTCATGTACAAACTAGTGACGTTGTCTCGCCATGGTCACCTAAATCTTGGTACATGAAGTGAATTTGTGGAGTTGTCTTTCTAATACTTCTTTCATCACTAAATGATTCATTAATATATTGTTGTTTAAATAGCTTGTTAAAGTATTTTGCTTGCTGAGATAATCCAAGCTCACCATTGTATTCCCTCTCTGGGTTGTCCTTTGAAGTTATCATGGAGGGAAGAGTGGTTGGTTGCTCCCTTACACATTCACGAGGTCTCTTAATGCTACTATTTGTTCTACTAAGTTTGAGATATGTTAGGGCATCACTTACACATGTTTTGAAAAGATATAGAGTTGTTACGTTAGATTATCATGCTTTTTTACATTTGTATTCGTCTATTGTTGCTTTCTTCAATGCTGCCAAATATTTTTGGTTTGTAATTTGTAGTGTAGTTATACGTAGCATCTCAAGGTTGCATGATACCTTGGGTGTTTCAAGGAGGATGTGAATCAAGGGTGATCCCTAGAAGTGGAGGACGAGTATGCGAGAGGAGGAGGATGTGGATCAATTAGCATGTGGTAGCAACGAAAGCTTAGGATTATGGTGGCGGTAGCGATAGGAGAAAAAAAAGTAAAGGTTAGTGTTGGCGGATAATGGACCCAAACTTCTATATAGGTTTAAAAATATTCTAACGGGTGCATATTCGCACCGATTAAAATACTCAACCAAACTAACTTGCTCTGTTTTGAACTAGGTAATCCACACCGGTTGGAATGTGAACTAACCAGTATAAATTCCACTGGTTAATTCAAGGAAATTAAAATAAAATAAAATGAAAAAAGTAATACAAACATAAACAAAAAGTAAATTACGCGCAAAATTCAGAATACATATACATACCAAAAAAATAAATGTAACTTCATCACCACATCATCAAGTTCATCCCACTTCAATTTCTTCACCTCGTTACAAATTACACTTAACTTTAAACATAAAACTAATAAAGCTTTTGGAATTTTAGTTAGTGTAGAACTCATTAATGATGAGATTTTTGACTTAGCTAAAGGTCATGTACTCATCCCACTAATTTCAGGAGTGTCCATGGAAGTTATCCACGTCCTCAAATGATGGCAATATTGAGCGTAGAGGATTCGGCTAGTATCATCCTTGGTATGGTGATGATGTTGAAGTTGTAGGCCCCAACTTCTTGGCGATGCAAATGCTTACGGTGAAGATGGGATCTTGTCCCTCATTCATCACATAGGCCATCAGGATCTCATCTTCATCATAGCCCACACATGTAGCTACTAGAGGACGTGGTGAGAGTGATAGTTTCTTAATTGCCAGAACATTCACTAACTGATGGGCTACCATCTCTCATCAAAGAACAAAAAGTAGAGGTTAAAAGTCAAAATCCAGGGTGAATTGAAAAAAGAATATGAAAACTCAAAATGGAGGAGTTACTTGCCTTAATCGTCGATGCAGATGATGCATAGTTGCAAAGCAAGAATGATCTAGAAAGATGCACAAATGCTGAACATAGATCATTGCACGTGCATCAATATCTATTGTGCACCTACTTTTGGTCCAAGCTAACTTGGATCAGAAGGATCCAATTAACTTCAATGGAAGGACACAGTGCTTCAGCTTCCACACCCTTCTCCAACATAACCACAAAGATAGAGTGCTTAAAGTTTCTCTTGATACGAGTTCACACCAAAATAAATCTAAGCAAAACCAAACCCATTAGTATAGATTTTCAACCTAATAGGTATCAGAGTATATTAGGTAGTTTAGATATCCTATCGTAGACTGCTATATGTATCCTGGGGGGTTGCCTTACCCCCCCCCC
>JAZFNS010020001.1:40809142-40822857 GCA_037127165.1 Alloteropsis angusta | reverse complement strand
CAGCTCCCTCAGACATGGCGAGCTCACTGAGTGAGATTTTACGGGACTCGTGTTCATCAGGCAACCGGAAACCATAGAACCACCTACCAAGCTTGAGCAAGTTCACACACACTTTCCTTCCTGCTACTTGGCGAGCTTGGAGTGCTTTACTGACTTCAGTTGGCTGNGAAAAAAAAAGACTCTGTCAGAAGTACATTTTATGAGCAAGCTTGGTTAGATCATTCTGGTCTAAGTATCTGATATTATCCAAAAGGAACCTTCAGACAATTGGACAATTATTGCATCCAGAGCTTTAAGCATGACAATCACATATTATCTGAAGTGCTCACTATGAGTATTTCCATACTAAGATTTATGATAAGGTGATACAGAGAACATCAGGCATATAGTGGTCCATGATAAAATACAGGGCGTACGTGATGCCTATATACATTTACTACCAATTACTATAATTGAGATAAGGCATGCAAAACAGCTAATCAAGATATGACTGCTTCAAATGAAAAAAACATAGAAGTTGCCAGAACTAAACTTGAGCACAGCGTAGCTATTCCTAACTTCTGGGAGGCAATTTCTGGGGTCTAAACAGTTTGTTAACAACACAATTATATAGCTGTGTATACAAGGTATGGAGAGCTACAAATAAAGCAACGAAAATGGCTTTATCAATTTAGAAGTGAAGCAGTGTAGAGCACTTTCAACATGAAGCTCGTTTAGCCACAAGAGAAATGCAGTAAAATCATCACTAGTGTTTTTACTCACCGGCACATGCAAGGATGCAATTGAGTAGTGCAATCCAATGAGGTTTATTACTGCACTATGATTCCTTGAAAACAAGAAAAACTGGACATCAGGAAATCCTATATCAGCTATCAATGCCAGATCAGCAATAGCTCTCAGATAACATTCGGATTCAAGCGACCCCTTATTCAAGCTGATCCCCACAAATTCAATCACATTAGATATCGCAACAGCCATTCTTCTGTGTTGGCTGATGTAGAGAGCTTTCCATCCCTGCAGCATAATTTGCAGAAAAGTTGAAAGCTTGATCAGCCATGCTTTCAGTATCATGGGAACATATAATAAGTATATGAAAAGAGAAAATACAGGAAATTGTACAATGGAAATTCATCTTTGGCGTGACATTATTTTTTCAACTTTTATATCTAACTCTCTAAAAGCAATACATTACCTTCAAAATATCCAAAATGTCCCCTAAGAGAATCATTGACTCGCAGTAGGAAGGTATCTCTCTGGTCCTACAGTTCGATTCTGCCAGCCTGCTACTGACTTGCATTTGCATCTGTCTTCTATATCTTTCTCTATAAGACACCAACTGTGTCCACTAAAATGTTGAGCCTTAAATAGACAAAAATTCAAATTCCTGTATACTATTGCTCAAATGACGAAAATGTGATTCATGGAATCAGTTAAATGGGTAGTTTTTTGAACCAAAGATGAAGATTTAACATTAACTGCAAGTTATGAGCCAATTTGGTGTTTCACCAGATACAAATTAATAAGGTCTCATATAATAAATGAAGAAGTGGCACATGAAAAAGAGATGGTAACATTTATAATCAGCACACCATGGACAATTAATGAGGTCCGAGGGAACATGCCTAAATAATGAACAAGAATAGCAGGACATACGTGTCACTGTTACAGATAACAATTTTAGATACATCGAGAACCTACATCTACATGCCCGACAATCTACTAACACAATCCATAATTGACGACTGCGCATTTTCCCTTTTGTCAAGACCATAGGGGAAGCATTACTTTTTTTGGTAGAAAAATCAAGAAGCTTATTTGCATTGCAAATTTGCAATGAACAATAGTCTTCTAATTGGCACAAGAAAGAAATCGTAAGCATATGTAAAATTTCCTTGTTGTTCATTCTGAAAAAATGGGCCTTGAAGCAAATTGACAAAGTTAGAAGAAACTTCTTGTGGAAAGGGTCTGAAACAGCTCATGGAGGGCATTGCCTGGTTCAGTGGGCCAAAGTGAAGAGACCAAAGAAGCTGGGAGGCCTAGGAGTACTTGATCTGGAGCTTTTCAGCAGAGCTCTTCGGATCAGATGGCTATGGTACAGTTGGCACGATCCTGACAGGCCATGGGTGGGAGCTCAGCTGCCGATAACTGAAACAGACAAGGCCTTGTTTAGAAGCAGCACAGTAGTGCAATTGGGAAATGGCAGGAAAGCGTCCTTTTGGGAATCCAGTTGGCTTCATGGCCGAGCGCCTAGAGATATAGCACCAGAGTTATTCCATCTTGCATGGAGAAAGAACAGAACTGTCAGTGAAGATTTACACAACCACAATTGGACAAGGGGTCTCTGGCGTATGGACTCCACTGATCAGATGCTGAAATTTGTGGAATTATGGGACCTGATACAAGAAGTTCAGCTCAATAACTCTGATGATCAGCTCATTTGGAAATGGACAGTACATGGAGAATACTCAGCAAAAACAGCATATGAGGCACAGCTACTGGGTTCCTACTGCAGTTTCAGAGGGAAGATTATATGGACAGCACAGGCTGAAGGGAAGCACAAATTCTTCATGTGGTTGCTAATTCAGCAAAAACTACTCACAGCCGACAAGCTTATGGAACGAGAGTGGCCTTGCAGTCCCATATGTCCACTTTGTCGTTCTGATCTAGAAGATGCTGCCCATTTATGCTTACATTGCCCCTATGCGATTGAAGTCTGGAAGTTGGTGGAACAATGGACAGAGGGGCTGGTAGGGGTGCCTGAAATGAACACTTCTATACAAGACTGGTGGCTGCAAGCTATGCAAAGCGCAGGCAACAAGCAGAGGAAGAAGAAGGCTGCCTTGTTGATGTATACGGCGTGGAATCTGTGGAAAGAAAGGAACAGGCGCATCTTTGAAGAAGCCAGCGTGGATCCCAAACAAATCCTTGTGTTCATCAAACAGGAAATTGAGATCCGAGTGCGGGCATCAGGAAGCCCGGTTGTATCCTAGTTTATTTATGTATCAAACTATGTGTAACCGAGTTCTTTCCAAGTTATCTTGTAATAGGACCTATGTAAAACATCGCATGCTTTCCTTCCTTAAATGATATGGCAGTGCTCCTGCCCTTATTTCAAAAAAAAAAAAGAGAGCCTCAAGGCAAGTATGATACATTGGTACTACAAATCCGAGAGACAGATTTGGATTCTGGTGAAATTGAGCTAGGATGACTCACAAATTCCTGTTCGATTCAGCCAGGACGACTAGAGCATCAGAATATGGTTACATCAAGAGCTTAACTTGATCCTCTTTTGCCTACCTGCACACGGGACGCCACCGCCGCTACCGCCGCGGCGGCCGGCCAGCGGCAGCGGAAGAGGCGCTCCCAGACGCAGTCGGCGTCGCAGGCGGCGCGCCAGGAGCGCGAGCAGCCGCCGAGCGCGCACACGTCGGCCTCCTGCGCGCGGTTCACTCAAGGATCTTAGGGGAACGAGCGAGCGAGCGAGAAACGGAGAGAGAGAGAGGCACCGACCTGGAGGCGTGAGGCGACGGTGAGGGCGATGTCCTCGGGGAGGTCGGCCCACCTCCCCGGCGGCGCCGGCGACGGCGAGGGCTCCATTTCCCTCCTTGCTTCCGCGGCTGAGACTGTGCCAGCGCGAGGCTTAACTGTGCAGCTGCTAACCGCAATTAACGCTTGGTTACTTGAGCTTGTGTCTTTCTTTCCTTCCCTCACGTGACACTGACACCTCCGGGCCCCGCTTGGTCGGCCACGCGATTCACGCACGGGCTGCCTTGCCTCCATTTCGCATGGTCCGTCGGGACCCAACAAAAATGTGGCCCGCGGGCTGCTGCCACGCGTCGCATAGTATAGAAACGTGTATCGACGCGCCGGCCCATCCAACAGAAAAGGTCGCGCACGAAAAAATAGAAACTGACGGGGCCGGCCTGTCTCTAGTTTGATTTGGTGTCAAAATTTTATCATGCCAAAGGATTCACAAGCCAACATGTAGGCAAAAGAGTTGTAAAAAATTTAGCAAAAAATTTCACCATTTGATTGGACCATATAACCTGCATGCAGTTATGAATTATTCCAATTAATTACGGAAAAGAATAGATCCAGGTCTAAAAAAAACTTTGTACTAAAGTATACCATAATATATTTTTACTGTGTACATATACTCATGTGGAGTCAAAAGAATTAAAAATTATTCTATGATTTACTATGTTTTTTCAAAGATACATACGAAATTAAAAAAACCATCTTCAAACCGCTTATAACCATGCTAGGGTGGTAAAACACACGGTTTTAAAAGTCGAGAGAGATGATTTGTCCGGTTTTCGAGTTCATGGAGAAAACTCGTACTCGGCCCATTGTCCAAATAGACAAAAAAATAACTTTTTCCATTTAGATATGTGTATCGCCACGGCGCGAAGATCCGCAGCTTGACGCGCCGGCCCATCCAAGAGAAAAGGTCGGGGCCGGCTTGTGTCTAAGGTACAAAATACAAGCAGAGCCTATAAACTATGGCTAGCCTCTATTTAACAAGCAAAATAGAACCAAATACAAATACTCTCTCTGTCCTAAAAATAAGTGTTTTTTTAGAATTTTTAGACATATTAATAGTAGAGAAATGATCATGGTGCTTGTAATTAAAACCTTTAATTCTACAGGTAACTTCATGAATCAAGCCTTAGAAAGGGGAAAAGGCAAGCAATTAAATGCAAATAGACATTGAAAATGAAAAATTCCTAACAATTTAAATGTGCATGTACATTGGAAAATTAAAAAACAATTGGATTAAATGCACATGCAATTAAATTTAGTTGGTCCTAATACTATAAATATATTTTTTGTGAGACAAATTTTGAACACTAAAAGAGCACTTATTTTGGAACAGAGGGAGTACATTAGTACAACCTTAGAAAAAGTTATTTAAGATCTATTCTCTTTCTATTTGTTGTCTTGGTAGATTATACAATCTAGCTTATACAACAAGAATATTATGATAAAAAGTCATCATGAGTCACCACTAAATAAGCTCAAATAGATTACATAGATGTAGCTTATCTATATACCTCTATATATTATTATATTATAGATAGGCCCACTCAGGATCATTAAATCGATTTCGCTCTTCATGCTAAGCTATCCACGTCATATTCCACCATTTTTTTTCTTTAAGTAAGCTATCCACTCTCCACCAATTATTTCTTCATATAAGCTATCCACGTCATCTCCCGCTAAGGATGATTAACTTTATTTCCCTCTTCATGCAAGCTATACACACCATCTCCCACCAACTCTTTCTTCATGCAAGCTATCCGTGTCATCTCTCACCAAATAAAGGTCTTTACATAAACTCTGTCAGTGATAGATGAAATGAATGGTCATTTTTTACCACTGGTCTCCTTCTGTTTACTCTACTACCCCACCCACAGGTTGCAACACCTTTATTAAACATGAGCCATCCATGTGTTCAGCAGTGACAATGGTGTGCCGATTTCACTTTTTTAGAGAAATACACGAGACAAGAAACTTTTCCTGTGGTATCGATGACTTGCCGGTCAAGCGGTCACTCCTCGTACATCTGATACAACCATGATTTTTTATCTTTAACTTCATACGTATCAAGGAATTCCTACCATTTCCTCTCAACCTCTTCTATAGAGCAACAACCGTACATCATTTTCATGAAATCATGCTTCAGATCATCTTTGTGAATGTTACGCACAAGGTTCTGCTCAATATGTCATCCGCATAGCAGCCACACCACATTGATTGCTCTCTCCATAGAAAGGCATCCATCTGTGATAACGAAAATTGGATGCTTCTGAACATTAGCGTAGGTAAATATTTTCAGCAGCCACACATACGACTCAATATTCTCATGAGCAATAATTCCACATCCAAAAATCATTGTACTTCGATGCTGATTCACCCCAACAAAAGGAACAAGGTGCAGGTTGTACCTATTTATTTTGTAGGTGTTATCAAATGTGAGGACATCACCAAATGCTGAATAACTAAACAGACATTTAGTATCACACCAGAACACTCCCTGCACGTGTTCTTCCACATCAACCATGTACATGAAAAAGAAATCAGGGTCTCTATTTTGATGTTCCATCAGGAGACTGATGACTGTTTGAGCATCATACTGCATTTCCATAATATACATTATCTGGTGTTTGTGGATCTCAAAAATCCGCATCTCGACAATATCAGCTTTCTGCTCATTGGTGATTCTTCTATGTGAACTCAGCAGACAAGTAAGATCAGCTGCTACCAGCGGATGGTTGTGTTCATCGTTGAAATCCTTCACATACCACTGCCATGCATGTGATCCCATCTACTGAACCACCAATTTTGCTCGGTATCCAACACGAGTTAAACTTCGTGGCTTCCGCTGCTTAACCTCCCTCTTCATGTGCTTCTCTTCACGTTAATCTTGACAACTGCAGAGAAACTTCAGAAGGGTCATCTCTGTGTGGTCATGGTTCAACTCGTCATAGCTTTTACTCACACTTAATCCTTTCTCAAGACCATATTGGTTATACTCACACTTAATCCTTTCTCAAGACCATATTGGTTATAAAACTGAAATGCTTATCCTTCATCAGCAAACATTTCATAACAATCTCATTATACTTGAATAATGACTCAAGGTCTGTCGTTTTCACCTGCATCCATAAACAACAATAAGCAAATTAAACATCCAGAGAATAAATTAGAAAAATTGAACATATCCAGCCTCGTCGTATGAACTATCCTTTTCATTTACAAATTTGATCTTGCCAATACTTAACACAAGGAGATCAAAGGAAGATGATCCAAACATATGAATCAAGGTTCAGTTGAGCACTAGCGCCAGCCCCTCCTTCTCCTTCCTCTATAGCTAAGCGAGTCGACACGTACCAAGGACAGGACAGCGGTGTCCTAGTGCAGGGCGATGGCGGCGACTTGGGGCAGCGGCGCTCTAGGGTTGGTGGGCGGCGGCGCGATGCGGGAAAGGCAAGGCGGTGGCAAGCGGGAGGCACGATGGCCGGTGAGCAAGCGCGAGGACAAGCGGCAGGCGGTGCACACGATCGAGGCGGCGACGGCGCAGCAGCCCTGCACGAGAGAAACCTCCTGCGGCGTGCTGAGTGCTGTGATCCGGACTACGGTGAAACCTCCTGCTGCGTGGGGTTCGGGCGTGGGTTTGGAGGGTTGCACCTGCGCAATGTCTAAACTATTCTTGCAATGTTAAAATTGCCTCAAAACAATATTTGGGGAGACACTAACAACCACCGTAAAAGGGTTCTTAAAATAAATAGATCCTGAGAAAAAAAACAAAATTAACCGTTTAGAAAGAGTAAACATAGCAACGAAGGCCTACCGTTTGCATCGTGCTAGTAGCCGTCAGTCACTAAAATATCTACGCCAGCGAACGGTCGATTCCATCAGCCGTGTTTCCGAGGCAATCCACGCATGCTAGCAGCGAGGTTTTAAATATTCCTTATCATGAACACAAAGGCGCCGGCTGGAAAAGATGCAAATGGTTTAGTATCTCTAGACAATTACAGATGTGAAAAGCTAGCTGCGGCCACCCGGCCGGAATGAACCTTCGGTTCAGACTCGCCCGCATGCAATGCATTGCCCCGTAGGCCAAACGCGGGCAGCAGAGAAAGCTACTTCCTCCTTTTAAATTAAATTGTAGATTGTTTGATTTTTTAATCCTAATTTTGATTATTCGTTTTATTCAAAATATTTGTGCAAACATAGTCAAATTTGAATTATTATTGAAAGATTTATATTAATTAAGCAACTCATAATAAAGAAATGATATTTTATATAATTTTTTTAAATAAGACGAGTGATCAAAGTTAGAATTAAAAAGTCAAACGGCCTACAATTTAGAACGGATGAAGTACAATACAACGAGGCTTTGAGCTCCATCCATCGAACCGGGTCTAAAAGGTGACCAGCGACCGGCATCGCCTTCGTCAAGGTCTTCTCCCTGCCCTGGAAAACGTGTCCCCAAGGGAACTCGATCGTGATGGCTAATTTGATCGTAAACACGGGTCCATTGATCAGCCTCTCGTACCTGAAAAACTAACAGTACCCTCCACTACGCCCGTAAACGATTCTCCCCATCAATGATTCCCACGCGCGCGCACTGCCACTGCCAGTGCCGGCCAGGCAAAGTGCAAATCCTCCAAACCCCACCACATCCCATCCGCCACTCGAGAGCGAATTGCCCACCAAACGCGCAGCGGCCGCCGCTCCTTGTTCTCTCCCGTGGCCCTGGGGCTTCGAGTTCTACTGCCTAGCTCCCGGCGCAAAGGTCGCAAGAAATCGCCCCCTCCTGCATCCTAGCCAGGTAACCTTATTTCTGCCGTTTTCGTGCTTATCTGTGCCATACTTGCCGATTTGAAGATCTTGAAAAAAAGTCGTTTCTTGCCGCCAAATTTGGCTGTGGCGCCCCTAAGTTCAGTTCTTTGCCCATGATCCTTGCTGTGTCACCTGGAGTGTCATACTGTCATACATATATTGGGTGGGTTTTCCCCGTTAGTTGGTTTGGAATATTAGGCTATTGTTCGTACATACAACCTTTGCTTAGCAGGCTACAAGTCCATTCCCCCAGATGCAGTGATTCTTCTGGAGTGATAGTCGTTGCTGTTCTTTCGTCGCTTCCTCCGAGTTGATTTTGTTTCATCTGTAAATTTTTAGCTTGCGCCTGATAGCTAAGGTTGTTATCTTGGGTATGCTAGCAGGGGGCGCCTAGTAACATGCTGTTATCCCTTTACTATACTACTTTAATCTTGTGAGGAAAGAAATGTTACGCTCTGTTTTGGCAGTGATCTTGAAATTAAGGATTAGTTATGGTGTGCAGAACTGTTAACTTTTTCCACAGTAGTTTTTGGACAGACTAAATTCTACGGTTGCAGAACCTTTCAGTTGTATTAGTTCTTTTTTCAGACATTACATATCCACATTGCGTCAGTTAGAATTTGCTGATATTCAGTACACATCCTGTTCTCCCAAAGGAACTAAGTTGGATTACTTCCCCGTTCTCATTGCAGGTCCAGCTTGTACACATCTGCATCAGCCTTGTTCAGAAAACAAGCCTGTAAGCGTGTCCGAATCACCCTCCTACTTTCCTGATATACCAACACAACAATGGGTGACCCAACCTTGTCAGGTATCCTCAGATGGTTCACACTGCTACTCGTCTTGTCACTAGCTGTTGCGGCTGATAACAGCACCATTGGCTCTGGCCAGATACGCCTAGATTGTGGAGCATCAAAGCCAACAGATACTGATGCTAGTGGCCGTACATGGGACAGTGACAGTGCTTCCAATTTTGCGCCATCACTCAAAGGAACTGCAGCCANCTGCTTCAAACCAAGACCCTGCACTACCCTCCACCATACCTTACATGACTGCTCGCATCTTCACTTCAAATTACACGTATTCCTTTCCTGTTAGTCCTGGCCGCATGTTCATACGTCTCTACTTCTATCCTACCACTTACGGCAACTATGCATCTGGCAATGCTTACTTTGGTGTCACAGCCGGCAATCTGACTCTTTTACACAACTTCAATGCCTCCCAAACTGCACTNCGCAGCAACTGTTGCCTCCTTTGTTCGTGAGTACTCCGTAAATGCTACTGCAGGCAGGCTAGACCTCACTTTCTTCCCATCCATACATCAGAATGGCTCTTACGCATTCATCAACGGAATTGAAATCGTGCCCACACCTGACCTTTTCACGACACCAACGCCGACACTGGCTAATGGTGGAAACCCAGATCCATTCCCTATTGATCCTGCAACAGGGTTCCAAACAATGTACCGGTTTAATGTTGGGGGGCAGCCCATCTCTCCACAAGGTGATACTGACTTTTACCGTTCATGGGATGATGACAGCTTTTACATATATGCTGCTGCTTTTGGGGTAACCTTTTCCAAAGACAAGAACCTTTCCATCACATATACACCCAGTGTACCAAATTACACCGCGCCTGTTGGTGTCTATGAATCTGCACGGTCAATGGGGCCAACCGCACAGACCAACCTGAACTACAACCTTACATGGATTTTGCCGGTTGATGCGGGGTTCAACTACCTCCTAAGGTTCCATTTCTGTGAGATCCAGTATCCAATAACTAAGCCGAATCAGAGGTCGTTCTTCATCTACATCAACAATCAGACGGCACAGCANGCAAATGGATGTCATCGTGTGGAGCGGAGGAATCGGCAGAACAGCGTACACAGATTATGCCATCATCACAGCTGGTTCAGGTCAGATGGACTTATGGGTTGCCCTTCACCCTGATCTTTCGTCGAGACCAGAGTACTATGATGCCATACTGAATGGCCTCGAGGTGTTCAAGCTACAGAATTATGGAAATAACAGTCTTAATGGGCTCAACCCTCCCCTTCCACCTNCCTGATCATAGTAGGAAACCTGGTGGATCAAGAAACAACTCAAATCGTGCTGCACCAGCAGCCATTGGTGGAGCTGTTGGTGGCTTTGCTGTGCNTACTGATTGTGTTTATCGGTGTGTGCCTCATCTGCAGAAGAAAGAAGGGAGCAAAGGAATCTGGGAAATCTGATGATGGTCACTGGACTCCTCTCGCTGATTACAGCAAGTCACAGTCAAATACATCCGGAAAGACAACCACCACAGAGAGCCGCACATCGACGTTGCCATCTAATCTTTGCCGTCATTTCTCATTTGGTGAAATCCAGGCTGCCACNCAATAATTTTGATCAAACCTCTCTCCTTGGCAAAGGTGGGTTTGGGAACGTGTACCTTGGAGAGATAGATGGTGGCACAAAGGTGGCAATCAAGCGTGGCAACCCAATGTCAGAGCAGGGTGTCCACGAGTTCCAGACTGAGATCGAGATGTTATCGAAGCTCCGTCACCGCCACCTTGTTTCATTGATTGGTTATTGTGATGATAGGAATGAGATGATTCTAGTGTATGACTACATGGCCAATGGGACTCTTAGGGAACACTTGTACAACAGCAAGAACAAGAAGTCGCCACTCTCATGGAAGAGTCGGCTTGAGATCTGCATCGGTGCAGCTCGGGGGCTGCATTATCTTCATACAGGTGCAAAGCATACCATAATACACCGAGACGTCAAGACCACCAATATTTTGTTGAATGACAAGTTGGTTGCTAAGGTTTCTGACTTTGGGTTGTCCAAGACTGGTCCGAACGTTGACAACACCCATGTGAGCACGGTTGTAAAGGGAAGCTTTGGATACCTGGACCCTGAGTACTTCCGACGGCAGCAGCTCACTGAGAAATCTGATGTCTACTCGTTTGGAGTTGTGCTGTTTGAGGTCCTCTGTGCACGCCCTGCCCTCAGCCCCTTGCTTCCAAAGGAGCAAGTCAGCCTTGCCGATTGGGCACTGCACTGCCAGAAGAAAGGCATTCTTGGCCAGATCATCGACCCACATCTTCAAGGGAAAATATCTCCCCAATGCTTCATGAAATTCGCAGAGACCGCAGAGAAGTGTGTGGCTGATCAAAGCATTGACAGGCCATCTATGGCCGATGTCCTCTGGAACCTTGAGTTTGCACTCCAGCTGCAGGAGAGTGCAGAGGACAATAGCAGCCTCACCGATGCAACATCATCCAACACATCACCACTTATCGTGCCCAGGCTTCACTCAGATGAACCACCGACAGAAACAACCTCTAACACATCAACCACGATGAGCATGACAGGGCAGAGCCTTGCAAGTACGGAGTCCGATGGGCTAACCCCAAGCAGTGTCTTCTCGCAGCTCATGAATCCAGGTGGCAGGTGAAAGCCAACTATAAGGTAGAATTGCAGTTAATCCCTTCGGATTTGCTCCGTGGTATATATAAGTATCAATGTCGGCTCTAGCAGGATGAAGACACAGAAGAGTTGTTCATAAAGCAAGCTCAACCTTAGAGGCTATTTCCTTGGAACAGGCTAACTTTGGATGGAAGAATAACAATAGGTTGGCTTAGATCTATCTCTTCTGTTGCTGGATTTTCAATATTGACGATTGCTAAACTCTTGTAATATTTTGGACCGTATATGTTTAGTAGAGGACCGGATGGTTATCCATTATCTAAAAAATATAAGTATCAATGTTTCAGTTCATTATATATATATGTTGTGTAAAAGAACCAGTATATATTTTTTTGTATAGCAGAAATCACTGGATATTTCAGTTCAAAAAGAAATCATGGATATTGCACAGGTACTGTATTTCCATTCCTAGAAAAGACATTTTTTGATATGATTCTCACTTCAGGATTGATTTGTAATATTTACATATGCATGCAAGGTGCCGCTATTTAGTTCCGTTGACAGTAATCTCCTTTACTTACCAGTAAATGAATTGGGAGATAAGCAAGGTTCAAATGGGTTGTTGCCTGCAACATGTGGTCAAATGGGTAACTGACTGAAACATGTGGAAATCTGTATTCAGTTCTTGGACCAAAATGCCTTTTCTCACCTAGTTCGGTGAAGTGTTTGGTTATCAGACTAGAGTAGTCATAGATCGGGATAGCGAAACCTGTACGTTGCTGCCACCTTCCCGCCCGTTTGTGTTCATGTGTATACTTACAGAGAGCCTGCATTTCGATTGTGTCCACTTTTGTCTTGAGTATAGTAAGTTGTCCATGTTAGTGACCAATTAATGTGAGTGGCGCCTAATGGATCTGTGATCTGATCGTGCATTTCAGTTTCATGATTTGAATCACACCATGCGACTGAACGTTTCAAGTACTCACCTATTAGCATTTATATTCCTCTCTATAGATATGCCTCTGGTGCTAATCACTACCAGTAACCGTTAGTTCGGCAAAAGCTTTGTCGTGTGTGGCCGATGATAAAACGCGCACGGTGAACAGGCCCGACGACGCCGAGTTCGCCGTATGCTTTTTGTCGGGCACACGACAAACCTTTTTGCAGTGTGCTATTTGGCACACAGTAAAGTTCTTTTTTACCGGTCACGAAAACAAATTGAAAATAGCAAAAACAATTTATTCCAATGTGGGAAGGCCTCCAACCTTCCAAGTCACGCCATTTTTCATGGAAAATTAGCGCGCTACGCATTGGCGGGCCTGCGGCTAGGGCCACCCAGGCCGTGGCCCAAAAATCTCCAGCATCCATCTCAATTAAGGCCCAAAATCTAAAGGCAAAAGGCTCAATCCAAAGAGTAGGGCAAAAACAACAGCTTGCCCATCCGACGTTCACTGCTCGTCTCCTTCTCGCGAGTCACGACACAGCGCCGCGCCGCCGCCGTCTGCTCCCTGACCCCCTCGGCCACCATCTCCTCGCAAGCTCGCATGGTCGCCCTTGTGGCCTTTTCTCGCGAAGTTGTGAGTTCGCGCCCGGCAGCCTGCCCGGTAAATCGGCCACCGGGCCCTCTCATCCTGCTATCCCCTGCCAAATCAAGCTGGCGCATTGGCGCCGCCGCCCGCCCTTCCGGAAGCAAGCAGCCTGCAGCCAGTCCGGCATACGCATCGCCGCTAGCCTCCCTTGCTGTTGTGTCCCTAGTCCCAACTTACCAAGCCGTGCCTGTTCTTCACCGGTGGATAGTGGCTAAAGGCAAAGAGCACCGCACGGCACAGGGCAAAGTCCCCACCTAGCGCAGCTACAAGAGTACTCCCTTGATAAAGGAAGTCGTTTCGGACATTGACACGGTCTACAAAACATAACTTTGACTAATAAGTTTTGCTATAAAATATTTATAAA
>JAZFNS010020001.1:39333140-39344911 GCA_037127165.1 Alloteropsis angusta | reverse complement strand
CCATCAAAGAGTAGATTCTGAATTTTCTCTCCCACATCAGTGCAAACATTTGTAATCCCCATCATATTTTCTGGGGTTTCAAAACCCTCATTTCTGATCACACTCTTAAGAGTATCTGGTACTTCTCCTCTGTTCACTCCAAAATCCATCTCAAGATGGTGATTGGCACTGTTCTCTATCATAACATTGTCTAAGGACATTTTGATATAGCTGCTTTCCTCTTGTGATTTACAAATGCCTGTATTCGAAGCTGATGCTGGCCATTGTGATTTACAAATCTTTGCTTAGCACTAGGGCACATTTTTCCTTTTTAAATGTGAACGATTCAGTGCCCCTTTTTTTTCATAGCACATTTGTGCTCGACCCACAAGAGAAGGGAAATAAAACATCCTTCTTTGATCTGTTTTTTTTTTGCTTTTTTTTTGGACGCTATTGCGTCTTCAGAACTTATTACTCGTCTACACGTGTGACGTAACCATATCACTTGTGTAGGAATGGAAGGGAATAATGAGGCGAAAAACCATACCCCATGTAAGCATAACCGCATATGACGCATGTTCATATCACACACGGTACTCAATGGAGGCAGCAACAATCTTGCCTCATATTAATACGCCATTAGGGATTGCACATCTTGTACGGAGAAAGACCATGCCGTGCACCATATACTTGATCAACTTCTGTGACGCAAGTCCATATCACAGGAACAAGTATAAGGAAAATATTAGGTAACCATAGCGAAAGCCCATACTATGGTTTCTAGTCATCATGGATGTTCCATTGCGGCCGTTATGCTATCACAGCGCCAACCAATAAAAACACCCATAATCTTCCTTGTTTCGTAGCGAAAGCCCATGCCACTTCTCAAGGGGAGTTTATCAACTCTATTGCGGCTGTTTGGACTATTACAGCGCCAGCCAATAGAATTGAAGGGTTTCACAGCTCCGCAGGAACCGCTATGGTATGCTTCACTGCTCCCAATCAATGACGTTTATCAATTCTACCCGGCCATTTAGCTGTTATGGTGCCTGGTGATAGAATCGAAGGGTTTCACAGATCCGCAGGAACCGCTATGGTATGCTTCACTGCTCCCGATGAATATGCAATCCTTTTGGCAAATGCTTTTCGAAGCAGCGTAGGAAGGAACTTCCTTTTGTCGGGCATTGTAACTGATATAGAGGGGGATTTTTTTTAAAAAAATGTTGGCTTCCCATTGGTCATCAAGCTATGTGGTGCCGCTAACAAGTCCACAAGAGAAACTCAACCTTAGGGATGATGTGTATGATGTCCTTGCCTGTGTTCGTGATTAAGGACAACATGTTCAATGGACGTTCCCGAAGCCTTGGAAACTTCTCCAACTTGTCACTTCAGCTAGAACAAGTCGTTGACCCCGTACTCCTCAAGAGACATTGGGTATGGCTGAGATGGAATAGTTTTATGGGTGTAAACGGCTTGGAGATGCCTCACTTTTCTGCGAGGGTGGTGGAAGGTGGTCGCTCTCCAGCACAACTGGGGTGCTCCTTTTTGACTGACTTGAGCTTGAATCATAGAATTTTTTTTCACTCGTCCTTTGATTTGCTTGGACATTTTGACTTGCCCATTGATTTGCTTGGACGTTTTGACTTGATATCTTGCGACTTTTCTTGGAAGCTACCCTTCAAGACTTTCGAGATCCCACCTTCCACACTATGTGAGACTAAACCTCGCGGGCATTATTCACTTCTTTTTTTTAAGTCCCTTGTTGAAATGTTGGGGTGGCAAGAAGCTGCACACTGCACCTCAACTTTTGTTGGGGCAGGTAGCCCTCTCATGCTCTTGTTCCTATAGTCTTCCCCATATGTGGATGGCTCTGCTGGATGTGGCGAGAGGTAGTACGGGGTATACAGACTTGGACAACTTTGGATCAAAATCAGATCAGCCTTCAATGTTCGGTCCCACAAACTTAGCATGTGCCTTTGTGCATTGTGTTGGTTGAAGATCTCGCCTGTTGCTGAGCTCTCAAGTGGACGAATCTTCAGTCACCAGCTTAATGACGTTGGGATGAGCCTTTTGTCTAGGCAATTTGACACCCTTGTGTTTTAAAGACAAAATATATTTAATAAAACGGCCAATGATAGATTGTATTGGCCGGACGCCCGCATGATCAATCAATTGGTAGGTGCCTCCGTCGTAGACTTGCTCTACAACATAGGGCCCTTCCCATTTTGGGTCAAATTTCCCTTTGCTTTTGGACAGGATAATGGGTCGTCGAAGTGCTAGCACCAGGTCTCCCTTCTTAAAGACTCTTGGTCTTACAAGCTTGTCATATGCTCGTGACATGTTCCGACGATAGAACTCGAGGTTCTGTAGTGCATCCAGGCGATGCTCTTCAAGTGCATCCAGCTCTTGGAATCTGAGGCGAATTTGCTCATCTTGCGTAAGCTCATCATGGATGGCGACTCAAAGTGCCGGGAGCTCCACCTCTAGTGGTAATACGGCTTCTGTACCAAACACCAGCGAATACGGAGTTGACTGGGTAGGCATTCGGACGGTGACACGATACGCCCACAAGGCTTCATACAAGCGTTCATGCCGATCTCGCTTGTGCTTTGCGACTGTCTTCTTCAGGATCCCACCAAGCGTTTTATTGAAGGCCTCTGCTAGGCCATTTGCTTGAGGGTAATAACCCGTGGAGCAGTTCCACTCAATCTTGTATTTGCTTGCAAATCTTGCTATCTTGGTGGATGTGAAGGCTTTTCCATTATCAGATGTTATTCGACGAGGTATGCCAAAACGATGAATGATGTGTCTCTCAATGAAGTTAATAACATTATCAGACTTACTTCTCTCAATGGAATCGCTTCAGCCCATCTTGAGAAATAATCGGTGGCTTCTAAGATGAAGCGATGGCCCCGTGAAGATGGCGGTTCGATCATGCCAATCATATCAATGCCCCAAGCATCAAACGACCATGAGGGTATGGTGGGATGAAGAGGGGTCGGGGGCTGGTGCTTGAAATCCCCGTGTATTTGGCACTCATGACAAGACCATGCTATTTTGATGCAATCAGCCATCATTCCTGGCCAATAGCATCCCATAAGTTTGATGCTGTGGTACATCTTTGGTCCACTTTGGTGTCCACCGCACGTTCCGAAATGAACTTCTTTAAGGGCTTTATCAGCCTCTTCTCGAGAAAGGCATCGAAGGGGTAGTTGATGGCCAAAGGAACGCCTATATAACACTCCAGCCTTGAAGATGTAAGACGGGACACGCCGTTGAAACTGGCGACGTTCGACAGGGTCACTTGGAAGTATCCCATGTTTGAAATAGTCAAGGAAGGGTTTGCGCCAATCTTGATCATGAACATTGGTTGTAGTCACGATGTTTACATCACCATTTTCTGGAATGAGATCAAGTACTGCTGGGAGGAGCCATCTTTCTTCTACTTTTATATTTGCTTCGCCATCAGGAAGGGCTAGGGAAGCTGCAAGTTTGGCTAAAGCGTCAGCAGATGCATTTCCACTTCGAGGGATATGGCTAATTTGAATATGCTCAAACTTGTCCATGAGCTTGCATGCAACCGCATGGTATGACTTTAATTCGGGCTTACGAACTTCATAGATGCCATTCACTTGCCTCACGATGAGTTGAGAGTCCCCATATGCATGTAGGACACGAATGTCCATAGAGAGGGCTAGTAGTAGCCCAAAGATGAGAGACTCATATTCTGCTTCATTGTTGGAGCATTCCTCTTTAAGCAAAGAGAATGAGTGGTGCGTTGTATCTCCTCGAGGAGTTTTGAATACTATTCCCGCGCCTGCTCTTCTTTTCGGCGTCTTGTCAGGGCCGTATTCGGTGCGGGTCGCTCCATCGAAGTATAGCTCCCAAGGGGCCTCAACATCGACTTCGAACACTTCTTCATCTGGTAGGTCCGTTACCAATGGAGAGTCATCTGGGACTGGATGTGCCGCAAGGAAATCCGCCAAAGCTTGCCCTTTGACAGCCTTTTGTGGTACATAAGTTATGTCATACTCCATCATCAGTAAAGCCCACTTGCCTATCCTTCCAGTGAGGACTGGTTGGCTAAGGACATACTTGATAGGGTCCGCTCTCGCAATGAGTTGGACCTCATGGAATAATAAATAATGCCGCAATTTCTTTAGGGCAAAGATGAGTGATAGGCATAATTTTTCAATTGGGGAGTAGTTGCGTTCAGCCCCCGCCATCGTGCGACTGAGGTAGTAACATGCAACTTCCTTTCCTTCATCATTATTCTGAGCAAGTAGGGCACCCACAGAAGCGGGTTGTGCCGCTATGTATAAAATCAAAGGGCGTCCTTTGATAGGTGCCATCAAAACAGGAGGATTAAGCAGGTAATGCTTGATACTATCAAAAGCATTTTGACATTCCTCATCCCATATAAATGGTGCGCCCTTCTTCATTAACTTGGAGAAAGGCTGAATACGCCCTGACAAATTCGAGATAAAGCGTCTAATATAGGCCAGCAGGCCTTGCAAGGATCTAAGCTCAGTTAAATCTTGTGGTGGGGACATCTTGAGGATCGCCTTTATGCTCTTAGGCTGAATTTCTATACCCCGTTGGCGAACAATGAAGCCTACGAAGACCCCTGATTGTACTGCGAAGGCGCACTTACGCAGGTTCATTTTCAGTTGGTATTTGCGTAATCTTTCGAACACCTTGCGCAAGTCTTCTTGATGGTTTCTTCTATCTCGGGTTTTCACCACCAAGTCATCTATGTATAATTCCACAGTATCATGGACCATGCCCTCAAACACAATTGCCATTGCTCTTTGATACGTGGCGCCAGCATTTTTCAACCCGAAGGGCATTACAGTGTAGTAATAGTTCCCTTTTGGTGTTCTAAAGGCTGTATCATAGGCGTCGTTTTCATCCATCTTGATTTGGTTGTAACCCGAAAATCCATCCATGAATGATAGAGCGCCATAACCCGTGGTGGCATCAACCACCATGTCTGTCAATGGTGTTGGAAATTCATCTTTTGGGCAAGTGCGGTTCAGATCTCGAAAGTCTACACATACTCTTACTTGCCCATTCTTCTTTAAGACTGGTACTATGTTTGCGAGCCAACGGGGATATTGTATTTCTTTAATGAATCCTGCGTTGATCAATTTGTCCACCTCCGCTGCTATATCATTTTCCAACTCGGGTCGAAAGCGGCGCTGTTGTTGCTTGATAGGGCGATATTGGGGATCTATCGCCAACTTGTGAGTAGCAACGTTCGGGTCCAGACCAGGCATCTCCTTATAGGACCACGCAAAACAATCACGGTATTGCATCAAAAATTGCCTGTAGTCTTCACGCTCCTCAGCCGTGAGGGTGGCACTAACGAAAGTGGGCCGTGGATCGTCCTCACTCCCTAGGTTTATTTCCACCAACTCATCCGTAGTATGTTCAATGACATCCTCTAACTCTTGAGGGGCAGGGACCGCATTCAATACTTCACCATTTGGAGCCGTCATCACAACATGCATGGTTGCCAAAATGTGATCTACATCCTCCCTATGACCCTGCATTGTGTTAGTAGCTACACGAAAAGGGTTAGTGTGAGAAATAATAGGACGTAGAGACACTAGGTCTTCCTCATCATCAGACAGGCAATCCCCCCATAATTCATTTTGCCAATCATTTAGAACATGAGTAGCATTACATGAGGCCCTCGCATTGGGGCCGTACATTTCTTCCTCTTCATTATCCGAGGCATCTTCTGGTAAGTATCCTAAGCCTGGCCTAGAGCGAGACGCTCTCCCTTCCTTGAGTGCTTCTTCTGATTGGCTCCACCATTTCTCACATACGCCCGGCGGTGGCGGGAGTTGCCGTCCTTGTCTCAATTCGATCCCGGCCTTCTTAAGCAAGGGAACCAATCTAGGTTCCGCTTGGAGCGTGGCCCGTCCTTTCTCTTCAACTTTCTTATTATCTGCAAAATCAGGCAGAGTGCTATAAGGTTGAGTTTGTGGGGCTTTATAAAATATTGTTGGCGAAGCATTTTTGTGTAGGTCGGGAACAACCCAGACCTCTAAGGGTTTAGCAACAGAGACATAAAGAGAAGTAGGTTGGGGAATAGGGGCATTTGATGCCACCTTTTCAATTTCGTCGACCATCTTCTTCACTCTTCCCTTCTCTTGAATGGGCATTACTTTTGTAGTATCGCCCTCCTCCTGAGCATGAGACGTGCCCTCTTGGTTTTCAATTTCTGTTGCAGTAGGTTTAGTCAAAGTGTTAAGCTCAAAGAGCAAGGGAACACTAGGGTCCTTTCTCGTAGTAGGGACCTCTTTTCGGGTTTCTGAGTCTAACCTCGGTATCGCAGAGGTTGGAGCAGGTGCCACAGGCGTGGTTGCTATCATGGGCAATGCTGGCCCGGGAGGGGTGAGGTTCCAGGTCCACAGTTGAGATGGGCCCTTGGTCTCTGGCTTCTCCGCTTGTATGCCAGATTGCGGAGTCGGGTCCTTAGCTATGTGGACCAGATCTTTTTCATCGCGTGCCATATGTGATGAGCTTCTTGATTTAGAGGATGAAACGCAAGGAGCAATCAAGTACTTCATCTCAGACATCGAGGGAGTTGTCTTTGGAGTGATGAGAATTTCTGCTGGTGGTGTTGAGCGACCAAGCTGCTCCCCTGTGCCTTCGCTTGGAAAGAAATACTTTGCATCGGCATGGTGCACTTCTTGCATAGTCTATGGGTGAAGGTTGCCAATGATTCTCTGTTGTTGACCCTGACCATCCAAGAACTTGAGACATTGATGAAATGTTGATGGCACGACATGGTACTTATGTAACCATGGTCTCCCGAGTAATGCCGAGTAGGAAGTACAAAACTCAATCACAAAGAATTTTACTTTGAAGCAAAAGGTAGACATTTGCAACTTCAAAGTGATTGTCCCCAATGCTGGGCTTCCATTGCTATCGTAGCCACATATCACCACCCCCGTTGGCTCCAAATCATTCAGAGTGTAACCAGCTCTACTCAAGCTCTTGATAGGTAAAAGGTTGACAGCTGACCCGGGGTCTATGAGAATCCGCCGAAGGTGAGCTTGGCCAACATTACCCTCAATGTACAAAGGGCGATTATGATTGCTATCTGCTATGATCTTGTCTTCATCAGAAAAGGTGATTTCATTTGCCTCAGGGAGACCCTGGCTGAGTCGATGCTCTGCCATGGCGACCTCATAAACATCAGGTTTCTCTAAAGCTTTAATCAAGGCTTGACGAAGCTCAGGCATCAATCTAAGTGCATCATAAACACTTAAGAGAGCAGGAATACGCTTCAAATGAGCGACAACATTATACTCTACTTCATCATCCTTTGGAGGTTGACTCTTAGGTGCCCCCGGCTGTTGATCATGCATAGGGGCATTTTTTGATGTTTGCCCTTTCTCTTTCTCTGCTCTATATTGGCGAGACTTCTGTGGTTCATCAACATCTTTACCACCTCTTAGGTTCATATTCACCTCCTCAATTTCTCCAACCTCTTGATCATCATTAAGATGAAGTATCTTTCGCTCCTCAGGCGTAACGGCTATCCCGTCTTCGGAGTTCTCCACTTCTTCTATTGTCGTGATTCCCATGCATGGGGCAATATTTGAGATGTTGTCTTGTTGAGGAGCTTGTTTCTCAGGCTGTTGCCCCCAGTGTCTTGGGAAGAACTGACCTAGAGTAGGAGGTGTGTGTACTCTTCGGGGAAACGATTCATCTCCCTCGGCCCAAGGGACAAACCGGGATGGCATCCTCCTTCTACTAGGGTCTGACCTCTGATAAGGTGGGGAAGAAGCTGATTGTGAGTGAATACCCTGGGTGTTATTCCTCTGAGGATTCCTTCGTCGAATTTTCTCCCACATTTGTGCGCGCTCATTTGGAGCTGAGGATGGTTGTTGATAGTTTTGCAGCTGCCCCTCCACTTGCATTAAAGGCGCCCAATGCTCTTCCTCGGGATGGGCAATACTTGCCTCATCACTATGTGTAATGGTCACCACATTGGTTGCCTTATAGTTAGGGTTGATGGCTTCAGGCTTTAGGGCCAACTTATGATCATCGATAGCCCTTTGAAGCCACTCCTTGAAAGCAATGCAATCTTCAATTTTGTGACCAACATACCTATGGTATGGACAATATAGGGGATTATCGACCATGTCCACTTGCTCGGGTCTTGTTGGGTTAGGCAGCGTCAGGAGATGTTGCTCATTCATTTGCTCAAACAGGCTCCTGACCAAATCTTTGCGGAACACATATTGTTTATTGAGCAACTCTCTTATATTTGCACGTCTGTTGGGTCTTTGGTCATTTCTAGGGCCGAATACAGGCACCGTGTTTGTGGTGTTTGACTCAACAGGCTTAGGCTTGCCCCCATTATTCATTGGCTTGGAGGATGCATTAAATCTTTTATTATTATCAGTGTTTACCGCATTTTTATACATCTCCATAATATGCGGAGCCTTCTCAAATTCCAACTTTGTAGCAGAGATAGCATCTCCAAGTTCACTGAAAGTCTTTGGGTCCCGCCTGGACACCGGTACCAGCCAATGTGGTTGCATCCCATGAATACACATCTGGATGGCATCTTCGATATGCATTTCTCTTGTGAGACGGACATAGTTGTTCCGGAACCGAATCAGGTAGTCTTCTATTTTTTCATCACGACCGTGCTTGATTTGGGACAACTCTAAAATAGTTATCTCCTTGTTCATGCTGATAAAGTGGGACCTAGACATATGCTTCATCGTGGCCCAATTGTGGATCGTTCCCGCGGGGAGGCGGCTATACCAATGAAAGGCAGCCCCTGTCAGCGAGGCCGAGAACTGTCGAAGTAATAAAGATGGTGAACGGGCAGTATCCCCACATATCGCCTCGAAGTATGCTAAGTGTTCAGTTGCGTCCCCGGTACCATCAAACTGGCGGAACTTTGGTGGGTGCCAACCAGCGGGGAATGGAACCTTGTCGTGCCATGAATCATATGGCTTTTGGACCTCAGGTTCAGCCACCTTAGGGCCTTGTTCGACTGCAATTTGCTTCATCTTTCTATTGATGATATCCTCTGCGATGTCATGGTAATCTTTGAGTGCTTCAGCCGATGGTTTACCCACATCAGGGACTTTCAAGTTCTCGTCTGCCTTCCGAGGGGAATGGTCAGGCTCCATGTATGGAAAGTGGATACCGAATCCTCCCAGCTCCAACTCAGCAATCTGTGGATCTTGAGGGGTGCTAGAAAGACCTTGCATTTGATTCGCAGTCAACTTCGCCATCATAGAAACAAGCTGCTTCATCTGAACTCTCAGGTCATCAATTTCTTTATCTCTCGCCTTTTCTCGTTCCTCAGGCGTTTGCGATGTTGTGCCCTTCTCAGCATTTTTACTAGGATCCACAACCTCATTTTCGTTTGCCATATTCACAGGAGCAAGGTTGGCGTTGATCAAATCGCCCTCATCTCCTGATAAAAGAGACGGGGCAAGCATTGAATACTGTGGAGATTGGGACCGAGCTTCAAGAGAACTTGATGATTCCGTGTCGGAGTCATCACTAGCTACGTTCCCGTCATGGGTAGAGGTACTCAAGCTCCCTGCTATGTGACGACGCGCTTCCATTTTAAAGCGAGTGTCAGCCCCCTCTCTTCCTGCAACTTGCTCTAACTGAAACTGGTCCATTGGGAGTTTTGAGGCAATGCTTCTAAATTGGTTAGGGCGATCATATGGGCTCGCCCTACTTCTCCCTGATTGCTTTCTTCCTGAAACAGGTAAGCATTGAGCCGTTGAAGAATCTAGGGCCTGACCGGCTCCTACTTCAGATCTTGCCCCAAAGAAGATTAGTGGATTTGGGACAATCTCATCATCCGAAGGGTAAGTCAATTCTTGGGTGACCACAGGCGGTTCCCAATCAGAGTTTGCATCCTCCGACAAATGTACTTCTACCATACCACACATTACTGCATTGTTGGCCGGCTTCTTCTGCCCTTCACCTTCAGATGCGGTCTCATAGTTGGTCGCTGCACTCACATCGGCTGCCTTTGCATCTGGTTTATTGTTAGGAGACTGCCCATCAATATCCATAGGAGCCTGTGACGACGTCCCATTTCTTTGTTCGGGCACAACGGGCTGTTCTTGAGATGAATTAGCCCCCGGTGTGCCCCCTGCGGAGTTTGGAGCTATTGTCTCGGCAGATTCACCCTGGCGAGGTCTAGGTGCTAGACGCTCAATGAGGAAACCATATCTCTCATTTTGTTGTAGGCGTGGTGAGACTCGGAGGGAAATCTTCTCATTATCAGGGTATATGCGCCCATCAGCACGAACACGTACTTGGACATGCCTCAGTACCAGATCTTGCAATTCCCGATACATGGCCTCATTGCTCCTTCTTCGCCTCTCACGTCTTTGTTGGGTCGCAGACGGCCCTTGCCAAACCCTTGGCCGTGTTGGAGGAGTTGGACGCGAAGCTGAGTTTCTAGGTTGTGCTGGGCGCATTGGTAACGGCGCTTGCGCGTTGTTTGGTACTTGACTTCTGGGCACATAAACTTGGCGAGTTGGACGATATTCTTGGTGACGCGGCCAACGGTTCCAATTAGGCTGGGCATTCCTTGGAGGCGGAATCCTTCTTCGGGGTGCCCAAACCTGTCGATCTTGCTGAGGTCGCCAGTTTGGACGGTGCTGGTTCATCCTGCCCCCTGGGCGCGAGCTCTCAGGTGCCTCCTGAGGTTGGAGTTGTCTTCTTATACCATCCATTTGGGCTTGCAGTTGTCGGAGTTGTTGCTGGAGTTCACCAGGATTAGGCGCGGGAGCCTCTGAAGATAGGACGGAAAATTGATTTCCCGTGTCAAGAGAATGTCCCCCATCTGCCGATATGTGAAAGCAAGAAACCAAGTTTCTGACTTGAAAAGCCTTCATATCTTGGGATTTTAAACTTGACGAGAAGATGTTCTCAGGCAAGTTTTGCCTGCGGAAGTACCCTCTAATTATCTTACGGATCAACAACTTTGCCTTCATTGGGTGTTTGTCCCATTCATGCGAGAACAAGTCATCTTGTGGGGTTTCCTCACTTGGCCATTCTTCAGGAATTTCATCAACAGCCACACGAGCAGCTACCTTCTCTCGTAACTCTTGTGTCTTGACATACTTCCTACGAAAATTCCGCAGGGAGTTTGAAAGACGTGCTTTTCTCGCCTCTAATATTTTCTGGCGAAGGTCATCCTTGGCTTGATCTAATGCCCCCAGCAACGCCTTTGTACGGAGCATAGCAGCATCAGACTTTTCATCGCCGGCTAGCAAGTCACGGGCTTCATCAACCAGCGAGCACCGTTCCTTCTTGGCTTTAGCGTATTCACGCTTGCTAGCTTTCTTAAGGCAAATGTATTTGGGAGCAGATCTCTAAGGGCGGATCTCTCTGTGTTTCGTGGGTTGTACTACTTAGTACTATTAAGCGCGGGCGTGCCAGTATACATTCGTATACAAATAAAGTAAATGTGCAATAAAATACACAAGGGACAAAAGTTCAGGGAAATATCACTTTATTATTCATGAGAGAATTACAAAGTACAATTTCCCACTTTAATATATATATTTGCGCCGAGCCTCATCCGACAATCAGGGGGATTGCGTGGCTTCTGGTTCATGGGGCCTCGAGAAGCCTCCAATTAATTACATCCGAGCATTGGCCGCAGAATACCTCCGATTAAGCTATGCTGATGGTCATTGTTGTCGTCTCTGGATAAACAAGAGTTATCTCCCAAATATATGCATGAGCACAAATGAATGAAAATGGTGAAGTGCTAG
>JAZFNS010020001.1:36498351-36515921 GCA_037127165.1 Alloteropsis angusta | reverse complement strand
TAACTCTCCTGCAAATAAATCTCCTCCACTGGATTGGTCTGAAGATATGGAAACACTCCCATCCTCATTTGAAACTACTGATAGATCAACATTACTGGATGATGCTCCCAACCTGTCATAAATGCATATGAGTTTCTGTCCACATCAAGGAAAAAAAGAAGAAGACCAAAACTGACAGAACATTTCAATTATAGGGTGCCTAATTACTAATAAGCAGTAGCATAGTACTTCACAAAGTTGTGGTGCCTAATATGACAATCGAATGTACTACTTCAGTATGTGACAACCAATTCTACTTCCAAGTATTCCTTCATTTCAAAAAAAAAAAAGATCAAAACTTCTAATTTGTGACATCCAAATAGGTGTATAGAACTCAATACTTTTTTTCAGGATTTCAGAGCCTTCCAGCTATTGGCGCATTTCATCCAAGAAAGAAAACCTTTCAACTAAACTTGCCAACTTTCATTCTTTTGGCCAGAGTGTTTCAACACAAACTTTCAACGTATCAGTTGAAAATTTTCAACTCGAGTAATGAAAACCCTCAATCTAATTGGACAGACAGCAACAATACCCTCACACAAGTAAAAAAGAAACATGGAAGAACTCGTTCACTTTTCCTTGTCTGTTCGAAAGCGGTGAATGTATTAGTTGTTACAAACAGTGGAGAGGAGTTGCTGGGAAATATCTGGCTGTATTGCAACAGCCCCAAGGGACAAATATATTACACGAGAGAAATGCCTAGACTCTTGTGAAATACCTAGACTACCCCTGATTCCTACGTTGTATAACACTTATATACTTAACAGGAGTATGGATAGGAAAAATAGATGAGTCAAAGAGCACAAGGGCATCTCACGTTGGCAACATATGAAAATGAGAGGTGGATAGGTGTTGGAACCAGGGGGTAAGTTTTCGTCTCAAATCAGAAGTCCTAGGAAATAAATATGTAATTTACTAACTCTGACTCCTGTCTTGTACCATGCAGAGCTCAAAATTTAAAAATAAATTAATTGAGGCCTTCTTAAACAGCAGTCCTCATTCAAGTAGGCAATTAGTTATTCAATAGGCAATGGTTTTTTTTTATTTATAATTTTAATACCTCACAAAGATTTAGACGTGTTGAAAGAATTTAGCCAGTCCCCAGTGGGATTTAACAATTTTACACAGTTTTGACAAAATGTGTTTGGACAGTATTAGGTTCCATAGTCTGTTCTAAAGGTGTCACTGATCCTCATTAATAGAACTTGATCGCCAATTACTACCTCTGTTTCACAATGCTAGTCTGGTCGTGTAGCGCCGCTTATGTTCTGAACAATGATCTAGATGGCCCTAGACCCAAGGAACCCCTTTCTCCTATCCCTGCCCTTGTGATGCGGCTGCCACCATCCGGGGAATATGCATTGGTCCAGGGCCACCTAGATCAGTTTTCATAACATGAACCACCTAGGTATGTGGACAGGACAAACGTTGCGAAACAGAGGGGATATATGAATTACCCTGTGATACAACCAAACCTCCACCACCTAATCAACTAATAGCTTAAAAATCAAATTTCAGCTATACAATTTTGGTATACAATAACACATCCAGAAATGATCTAAGTTTCTTTATGATAGTTAACTATTATATAAGATTTGCAAGAGACCAAATTTTATCAAAATATTGTCATTTAGAAAACAACAAGTTTTTTTCATGGCAAGTGAGTAACATATTCCACATAGAATGGAATAAAAGGCTAGCAGAATAGAACATGACCTGACATGTTTTCCTTCAAGTAACCTCACGTTTGCAATTGTGTCATCGTCTTCACAAGTTACAAATACAACTTTCTCCTGGAAACATATCAGCAGTTGCATACGTTAAAAACTTAAACCATGAGGTACAAGAAAATGAGTCCTGTAGTACTGACTTGACGAGCTCTAACACCAAGATGTGATAGGTGAGGTAATTCTTGTAGAAGAATAACGCCCACTATGTTATTCCCAGCAGCTTTGACCTGTCAAATGGGGAGCCAAATTGGCTATATCAGTGATTTGTCCAGACAAGATCAACTAAGGAAGGGCTTAATTGTTTAGAGGTACCTCCTCATCTCCATCAGCTTTATTTACAACTAGCACGACAGGTTCTTTGATGGATGACGACAATGATCCAGGAGCTATTCTTTCAACCTGAATAAACAAACTTTTGGCATAAATGCATTGCTATAAACACATGAATTTCAATTGTAATATGAAAAGCTAAGATGGATTGGGCTGGTTTGAAAGACTCAAGGGGCCAGACATCTGTGTGGACCAAGATCATGCACAACTCATGAATCTGAACTGAGTTGTGCTAAAATCATATAGCCTGGTCTGACAAAAATCTAACTTGCGTGATCTATACTCAAATTTTTGTATGAAAAGCACATGAGTAGCTCTATGAAGCCCATCAGAATCTGTTCTTTAGCTCTTTCAGCTTCATATGATAAGCATTTAAGAAATAGAAATAGGAGAAACATGTCATGTGTATCTGCCNATTTGTTCAGTCTATAAGCTGACTGTTTGAATGATAATATGCTTGACCTACTGCAACTTGTTCCTAATTACGAACATGGAGTTGTATCGCTTTATCTCAATTCAGAGGGGGGGGGGTTGCCTTGCATTAATTACAGCAAGAACATCTCACCAACAAGACAATGAGAACTAAANCGGAAAGGTACCTGTATGAGAGCTCCATGGGCCACTCCAGGAACAAGAACATCCCAAACAGACGACCCAAGTACTGCTCGAGTAGCTTTCAAAAGTACAGTACAAAGTTTGGAGACCTGAAAAATAATGCTGAAACATATACAAATAGTTAGGTTCACATCAATTAAATTGATTGTTAATCTAAATATCAGTATCATCCAAATTATATGCACGAGCACAATGCTGTTGTTCCAAAAAAAAAATACCCGGCGCGAATTTCAGCCTCAGTGTATGTTCTCACACTGTTCTCTGGTATTCCAAGGGCTTTCCCAAGAACCTACATAAGTAAACACAGGATCTCATTCTCAAATCTTGCAACATCACAATTCACATGAAAGCTTAAGTAGGAAGTAATAAATGGAAAATGTGTTTGCTCATATTCTGGTGAACATAACATCCACACCAGGAAAGGTTTATTTCTTTTTTCTCGAACACGCAGGAGAACTGCGTATCATTGTATTAAGAAGAATGAAAACAGGGTTGAGAACCCATTTACAATAACACACACACACTGAACTAAGAGACGTCTTTCTCTCTCGCCTACTATGGACTTGACTCTTGACCAGAACCAAAGAACTCACTCAATGGTAGGTGCTAGAGTAAGGAGATGTGACGCTCCTCGAGCTCTGGCCAAACTCCAAAGGTGCAGTTCATCCCTCACTGTTACCAGGACTCCCTCAAGGTTAGGGTGAATCCCATCGAATACACAGCGGCTACGATGATTCCATAAGGACCATGCTCCCAAGATGATGATGTGTTGAGCCCTTACCTTTTTGTGTATAATTTTGGTCAAGGAGTATGGTTTTATTGTGCAGCCCAGTTTTGTTAGCAAATGCAGGTTTGTAAAGTCAGGAAATCTAAATCCCGTGTACTGAAAAGTATACACATAAAGGTTTGTTAAGCTATGATATAGTGTCCATATTTTCTTAAATATGTTTGTTTTATTGTATTATAGGAGTTATTGAATGTCTGGACTAGACTAGTAGACTAGGTGTAACCTGGCTTAAATCTAAACCATCCAGTGGAAGCCTGCCTTATGCAATGCAATCTAGTGGCATTTGGTTTGCCTGTGTACGTATGCAATGCAATCCAGTGGAAGCCTGCCTTATGCTAAGCCTGTGCTCTAAAGCTCGTGAATCGTTGGCTGCCTATAAATGATGTTGTAACCTTGCCCTGACTGGATGTAGAGAGTTCGCACTTGCTGACTTGTGGGCTGTGGCAGCTTGTAGGTACGATATTTTCAGCAAATGAATGAACATAGCAAACATATGTTAATTTGAGCTTTAATTCATAGAAAAGGATTCCAAGTCCACATCAAGTGAATAGTTACATCACTCTGCATAGCTCGCATTCTTTACACAGGAGCAGATTCATCCAACACAGCAGAAAACTGACACAGATCGGTTAATTGCTAACAGCAGTGAACTGGCAAAAGCTAGTTAAAATCTCTTAACGCTAAAATCAAGCTATTGAATGTATAAAGTTTGCATCAAAGTCACATGTTTTATCAAAGAATCACCAACTCACATTTCTCAATACACTCGAGATCTGTAGAAAGAGTAGCCAGTGAAGCAAGGAAACCAACCACTCTTCTATAAATCCTACTGCAACAGCTGACCCTACAGGCATTGTTTAACAAATTGGGAAGAAAATAACTAGCAGGGGCGGATTTGGGCCTAGGGCCACTAGGGCCACGGCCCTAGGCGTGGCCCAAAATGCCTCTTATACTCTCTTGGATTTTTTATGGCCCAGCTACTACTTTCATGGAGCGAAGCCTGTATAGTCGTCTGTCACGCGGCCCACAAAGTCGCAAACTCCCGTCGGAGTGACAATCCTTGTCGCCGATCGCTCGCCCTCCCCCCTCGCATCAGCCGCCGGCCGCCGCACCTCGCGCAGGCCTTCCAGATGGATTCCCTGCACGCGCCGCCACGAGTCGAGGAGCTACTCGAGTCTAAACCTCGACGCCAGACACGGGGAGCCTCTCTTGTCGCAGAGGTGGAGCAGCCTAACAGCCTGATCCCAGCACCCTTCAGCCACACCGTGGGATTAACTTCCCATTATCTAAGAAAAAAAGCCACACCGTCCTTCGCAAGACAGACGCCCGCTCTCGCTCTATGCTCCAGCAGGCAGATAAACACCCGGCATCTGTGGTCTTGCAACGCCAGCGTGGGAGCGAACATCAATGGTAACGTCTTCTGTGGTCGTCATGTGTTCGATGCTTTGCCTGACCACCACCTGAAGCTAGCTTTTGCTCTTGCTGTTTGCTTGTTTCTGTGGTAGTGGAACCGTGGGAGGGCACTGCTGAGCACTTTTTTAAANGCTGAGCACATTCATATATGCTAGAGCTATAATGGAAGTGCGACTAGCTAACTGGTATAATTGGCATAATCTTTTGGATAGGCGCCTTGGTGACTGCTTGAGCAGTGACTATAAACTTATACGCCAGTTCAGGTGTACATTTGCTTTGCTTAGCATGCAATGGTTAGGGATTTGCTTTCCCTAACCAGAGCGATATGTTATTTTTTGTACTATATTTGTTGAATCTAAGGTATTAGGAGACCGTCACCATCTAAACTTATTATCGATTTTTTTGGTTATTTTATACTTGTCTACCAAATTAATTGGTTAGAGAACTCTTTAGTTGTGCTACCGAATTAATTGGTTGGAGAACTGTTTAGTTGTGCTACCAAATTATGTATTGAATTAAAGCGTATTTTCATATTCGAAATTCGATAGGCCGCTACTAGAAGTTGGCCCTAGGCTTGGAAACTCGCCAGGTCCGCCACTGAGTAATTATCAGATTGGGAGCTCTCAGATCTTGACAGTCAGGCATCCGGTGGCAAGCAGTGGAGACACAGGATAAAACCATTCTTGTGCAGCAAGCACAGGTGCGGAGCATATATAGTAGCAGTTGCTGCAGAGCATGTACCCCTTGCCACTGCAGCTAGAGAGGTGCTGCGGGTCCCTGCTATCGGCAGAGGCCAGCCTTGTGGAGGCAACGTACCTTGTTGGCATGGATGCACGCTGGAGGAGCGAGCACCCTGAGCTCCTGGAGACAGCACTGAAGGAGTCCTCGTCGACAGAGATGCATATGGCATAGCAACGACCAACGAGAGGAAGAACAGAGGTTTCAGGAGGAAGGCGGAGGAGGATGCAAATGAGAGAGGCGAGAAGAATCGAGCCTTGCAGCAGCGCGTGCACAGGCCAGGCCTGGTTTAGCTACTACTGCCATTTTCTGCATTCTACCGGGGCTAGGCTTACAAGCCGAATATGCATTACCCAAGCCTGGCTAGGGAGCCTATACAAGCATCCAAACACCATGGGCCTGCTTTGCAGTGGCGAGGCTGGGGCCTATGTCACACAACCAATCACTACCTTAGTAATTCTTCTCTTATCAGAGGGAAACAAATTTCTCTTTTAGTTAAACAAGAACAAATTTAACTATCACTATTTTCACTTGCTTTTTGGACACCTGCCTCAGCCCCATGTATGAAAATATGTTTTGCTCATTGTGATTGTTGTTCTTTTCCACCCTACAGTTTAATTTTTTCTAACTTGCTATCTCGGCCTCTCAAAGCAAAGAATTCATGCACATGGCGTCTCACAGTAAAGCAATTCATGCAAATAAATAAGTAGCATATAGACTAACCACTAATGTTTTAAAACCTGTTGTTTCACATACTTGTAAGACTTTAGTAAATTACTTTTCTTTAAGTTCCAGTAGTGGTACTCTAAGTTAACCTAAATACTAGTGATGATTGGTAACATTCTCACCAAGCAGTCTGCCAGGGAAGTATTGGAAATAATAATGCAGTTCTATCTCAGTCAAGCAATAGGCAGAGAGCAAAATAGAGTATGATGGCTCATCTACTCTACTCTAGATTCAATAGACTCACCTCAACTTTTTCAGGGAATATAGAAAGAAGTGCTTCAGAGTATTCTTCTGTTAATCTTCTTGTTCTATCAAGAGTGGCTTTGAGTCTTAGTGCCCAAATATACTTTCCATCCTCATTGCCTGCACACATGACAAGAACAGTTGCAGGGTACTCCACACAGCAATGAGAACAAAAGTAGGGACGCACATTCATGAATCTTTGGTTAATTGCATGTTTAAGGAGAAAATGCACCTTCTGTCTCAGATGGACCTTTCTGCTTCCAAGAAAGAAGTTCATTCCCTATAGCAATACACTCCTCTGGTTTCCAACCTGAAAAGCTAACTTGATTGATGCCAATGGCAAGGGCATCAAGGGCATCTTCCCATATACTTGTATGTCTCGCCAGACCCTGTGCAAGTGAAGCTGATCCACCTAAAGCTTCAAGAGCATTGATGTATCTGTTATGGTACCAGAGAAATGAAAATAGAATCACATTACCTCCAATAGTAACCAAGGTATGTAAGAAAGCATCCATAACTAGAAGGAACAAATTAAATTTCAATTATGCCATTACCTGCTTAACAATACAAATGAATAATCCTCCAGCCCGATCTCACAAAGACGCCACTGCAAAACTTTACCAGTGAATATAGTTGAAATACAAATACCCAATTTGAACTCATACGTCATCAGTTGTGTTTTGACAAAATAACCTTTTGTCGCATTGCGATAGCAGTATCTGGCGCATCATTTCTAAGGCCACTTTCAAGACCCTTCATAAGAAATGATCTTAGAGAAGATAATGATTGCAAGATCTTCAGCAAAACTTGAATGCCACCATTTTTATCCAGATCTTTTGCATCCAGTTGGTCCAAATTCTGAGATACTCAATAGAATCACAGATAAACATATGAATTAGACATCGCACTGGCGAGCAGTGAGTCTATCTACTCAAGGAACTGGTTACAAATAAGCTTTTAAGATTAGCAGTAACAGTTGTTAAATCATTAAAAAAACTTAACCTACCTATGAGGAACTAGGTGATTTAGATTGTTTTTTCTCGAACACAGTGGTTTAGATATTAAGAAGAAATAGGCATGCGAACTAAAGTTTAAGGGGACTTGGACCTAGATGGTGTGAATTGTAACATTGACAGGGCATGATACCCAGCAATGCATGCAGACTAACAGGACTTAAGTAGACTAGTGGGACTAGTGAAGACAAGGCTACACTTTTTACCAAGTTGCCAAAACATACACACAGCAACAGAGACAACAGTCTCTCAGTCCTAAGCAAGCATATGATGCAGGATTCAGTAAAACAAACACATCTCAAACTTTCTTTAATTTGTCTGTATAGGGAGAGAAGCAGGCTGAATTTATAATAATTTCACCTTTTTGGTTTTCACAAAGGATGAGAGAGCTTCCGAGCCAGCCTTGTTCAAAGATTCCTTGATGGATTCCACTTGCTCCAGTAGGCTACAAAGACAACTTACAATATCACATAATAATTACTAAAAATGTATTAGACCACTAGAGTAAATAGTGTTGATACCATAGGGGGCTCCTTTTAATCTTATCCACATAATTATCTCTGTCTGAGTTTGAAGGTTCAAGTGTGAATCATCAACTTATATTGTAATCAATTATTTGCCACTGGATAATTTTTAGTCTCATGCTTTTCCCTCAAAATAACTCAAAGTTCACTCAATACCAGAAAGATTTTATATTTCTTCACTCCATGTCATTACAAGATATCAGAGAGTGAAAAAGAAGATTCGAAATTTATTTTGAACCCACGATGGCATGGACTGAAAATGGACTTATTTGACAGCAATCTTGAATTAGAAACTCAATGGCATATATTTGATTTATTCTCTAAATAATTTCTCCTAGTATTCTGCTCCCTCTGTGCATCAATATACGGCGTATTTTGGAGGTAGAGTTCGACCCTTAATTTCTCTTAAAATATAATGCCAAGTGCTACAAAATCAACACCATCAGTACATCGAGTACAAATATATTTGTGTATAAATTTTTATACACTAAACATGAATATAATTTCACTAAATGTTGGTCAAAACCTACAGAGTTTGACTTTTTCATAGACAAAACACACATTACATTAATAGATGGAGTATTATTCTATAATCAACTATTCTAGCTTTCTGCATAAGCCACTCTAGTACCAGAATTTTAGATAGTTGTGCAAGTTACTCTAAGAAAACACAAATTCGCTCCATGATCTTGATCCTTTAGGTGCAAATGTTTTTCATTTATCACCCATCACGGTTGCATGTCAGTATCGGCAGTTATTGTGATGAGTAGTTATGGATAGAAACTCAAAACCGATATCACTATCTTTATTACNGATTAGCAAGTTTGCAAGAGTGGCAGCTTCAATAGTTTATCATAGTAAATAGAGAACTTAGAAGTCTGAAAATAGAAAATGTGGGCAAATTAGAAATGAGATAACCTGCCAGCATTAAAGAAATCTTTTAGTTCGCTATAAAATATCTTGAATTGTTCAACAAAAGCTTCACTGTATTCTCCAGTAGTAATCCTAGCAAGCATGGCTTCTGTAGCAATAAGATCCTCAGGGCCANGCGTTACGGTGAAGCTTGTTTTGTATAGTGTGCTTGATTTCTTGCTGTTCACAATAGAAGATCATCGAGCAGCAAATAGTTTAACGGGGAAGTTATTCCAAAAACTGTGGAATGTGATCATCACCTTGAGATCATGTGGGATGTCATTTCGATGAGCAATATCACGAATTCGTGTTAGAGGGACAGAGGCAGTAAATTCTGACTTAAATGAAGGTAAACAAGGATGAATCTTGCGTATCACAAGCAAATCCTGTATGGATAAGCATCAAGATATGACAATGATCAGTATTACTAAATAAGTAAAAAGAATAATACATGTCTTTAGTAAGGAATGCATCCTGTGAATTTACTCAAGCATAAGTATCAGATTCCTTGTTATACATTTGGTAGTTTAGGTATGTGTATTGTAGACTGCCATATGTATCCAGGGGTATCTTGCCCCAAGTTTCCGTACTATATATATACCGCCCAAGAGGATCAATGCAAATTATCCCACACAATCTATTCTTTGCAGATTCCTAGTATATCATTTCATGATTCCAAGAGTGAAATTGAATCAGACAACTGGCTAACGATGCAATGACAGATATTAGTAATACAAATACTTTAAGAACAGTGCTAATGTCACAATCACTGTGAGTAAAAGGGGCAGTTAACCTGAGCTGATGTGTTTTTCCCATAGTATATCCTTTCAATTTCACGAAAAATTTCCCTGGATATTTCAGCATGTTTATTGGGTCGATGGTGACCACCGTCTTCAAAGCATGGTATCTGACCTGTATAAATCCACTGCAATTGACAGAACAAATTTAGAATGTTAACAAAACCTTCTCACCAATATTCTTGTCTCCAGACTACAAGTTCAAGGAAAATTGGATTTCTGTGGCACCTATTATTGACTAACTGCACAGTAAGGAGCATGCGGGAAAACCTTTAGATAAATAGCAGAGTATGTAAGAGCCTCCAAACGACTCTGATCATCCACAGATTCAGACAAAAGCCCACGAATAAGCTCCAACTGCAGAAACATTGCAAATTGAATTAACACAGATATCCGGTACATCAAAGTAGCATTTCCCCCTGAACAGCCAAAAGTTTGAGCAATATGCTGGACTTCATAACCACTTGGTAAAGAAAGTTCACTCAGCTTTAAATTAACCTTGATTGGAAGCTCTACACTACACTTTATCATTTTTGATAGCCCAGAATAATAAGAATTAAAAATATCCAAAACAGAGGGATTGGCATGTTAAGTCTCATGCCAGTTTTTATTTTTAAAAATATTATCATGTTTCCCTATCCACTGCCTTTCTTTCTCTACCACTCATCTGTCTGGACTCGAGATGCACCGCATTGGGAACAANTTGCAATGGGATTAACCATTGATGGGTAGCTGTAGCAATGGTATAAATTGGTGGTGCTTACTGTTTCATCTAAGGTTACTGCAAATTTTCCTTTGATTAAACCAAACTTTTCAATTCTCTACTCAAACGACCAGCTAACAAAAGTGATTTCCTGATCACACAGGACAATTACTGTTATTATACATAAAAGGANCTGCATATCCATGTCTCTATTCATTATATTTGAAGAAACAAATGATTGATAAAGATTATCAAACCAGAAGGATATCAAATTTGGGAGCACCCAATGTATTTAACTAAGCAATAGGAACCAGTATGAGAAGCAAAACAGAGCTATTTGTCCTTGGTGTGACATAAAAACAGTTACAACACTTGCATGCAAGGTTTTCTGCACAATAGAATCAGAATACCAAAAATAACATAAGCTAGAAATTTCAGTATATTGGATAGACCAACCAAAATTGGAGAACACTAGCTTTAAGTCTCTAAACAAACACCTAGGTAATAAGCAGTGTATTTCCAGATAACAGCTTCACAAGAGATGCCTCAACTTAGTTTCACAATTACTACCAAAAGGGAAACAGTCAACTGTTAAGACCAAAAGATGAAAGCCACATGGAAGACTGTATCTATTTTGACTAGAAAAAATAGGGAATTAATCCAACTAACCTTCCGCCACCAATTCCTTGACACTTTATCACCCTCCACCAGTTTTAGTGATACTGCGTCCAGCCCAGATGTGTCCCATTTCCTTTCACTGTCCTTATTCCCATGCTCATTGGACCGCATGAAGACTGCATCACTACCTTGCCATAGCCCACCAAGTTTGCTCGACTCAAGTTCTGTTGTTAGATAGCCATCCCCAGCCACTGAAATATTTCCCATCTCTTCTGGAGTAATATTTCGAGATACTGTAGCATCTTCACCTATCTCCTTGTCAGCTTCTCCAGAGACCCTAACGGCTTGCGTTCCGAAAAGATCTAAAGGCTCTTTTGTCCTATTCCAGTGACATACTATGTCAAATGTACCATCTTTTGGCAGATTGACAACACGGTTGTCACCATCCTCCCATGTTTTATCCTTCCCTTCCTTCAAAAATATCACAAACTTGAACTCCAGAAGTGTTTCCCCCGGGAGGTCAAGCTGACTGACCCAGCCATTGGGTGTCCACTCCATCTCAACCTGACTTTTCCATGAGCCAAGCTCTTTTGCTGAACCAGTAATGCCAACATGCTCGCCAAACTTAACCTGATGATCTAGAAAAACCCGGAGTTGCACTATATCCTTTGAAGGATCTATACGTTTTTTCTCCTTTGTTCTGTATATAAAAAAATAGTCAGTATAGACAATAAACTCTATTGGAAATGACAATGAACAGATCTGGTAGTTGCACATGTGCAACAGAATGATTTACTAACTACATCAACTTGTCTACAAGCCAGGAAATAAAATAATATTGTAAAAATAAACAACTGTGATAAAGATAATTTCATAAGAATGACCTGATTGACATAATATCAATGCATATGGGTACAACAGATCATATTAGCTTGTAACTGCAAACCTAGGCATGGGATTTCATTTATCTTAATTGATATACAGCAGATTAAAAAGTACATGAACCAATGTTGAATCANAATAACCTTTTAGTAATGAAATCAAATGAGTAAACGTTAGTAAATATTATGAATATTGCTTCAAATTTACTCAAAGCAATAATTTAGCAAATGCACTCGTAAGTAAGGTATTAATTAAAATTAGATTAATCAGTGAATAAAATAAAATTCTAATGACGTTTTATCGGGTCACCTAAATTCCAGGGAGATAGCTTATCTTACGGTGATAGTGTACCTTATGGTGTTTATGAAATTAAACCTTTACCTAGACTGTCNTGGAATTTTATAGAAAATTTATATGTTGTTTTGTATGTATTGTCCATATTTATGTAGAATAATCTGACATATCTACTATATCCAAAATTTGAAAGTGTGCTATCTTCTGTTAAAAATTTTATAAAAACCTATTATCATCTTCACTTATTGTATTAATACTTTTTTAAAAAAAGTTAAGAGTAGTGNGTTCCAGAAATTAAACTAAATGGGCCAAGTCGGACAGTCATAAATATCTGAAACCAAATGTGATGAATATTTGCTTAAAGAATTAACCTCTTTAATATGTAACAGTATATACGCAACAGGAAAATAGTTTGTTTATTAAGTTACAACAGCCTGCCACCTCAGATGCATTGGTCCTGATGAAAATAAGGTAGTTAACGCAATTTAAGTTCCAAAAAAACAATAGTTGAACAGTTTGCATGNCTCCAAGTTCATAACTCACTACAAACACAGCACATTTCATAATATGTTCACACCTTCTGCATTTGAAGCCACTGTCCTACAATTTCACAACACTGATAATCAATTTGCCCCTTATACATGGTAAACCATGATGGTGAGTGGGTGATAACTCAAAGTTGATAAGGACCAGACTATTTTGAGTGCTTTAGATGAACCTTTTATGTGTTTTCGTACTATCATAAGCTGCCCTTGTAGCAGTAATGCTTGTATATATAACAGCTTTACCATTTAAATTTGATGTGACGAGATGGCCAGGAACAAAACAAATTCCGAGACCACGCATTGCAAGGTACCGTACCACACCGCACGAAAGCATATAACGGAGCAGGAAAAATAGAGCAAACAGGTCGATAACCTCCCGGTAGCCGACGCGGCGGATCCAGCGCGGCACGAGAACCCGCGCCTCGCCGGGGCAGCCACCCCGCCGCCGCCGCCGCGGCGCCGTACAGAGCCCGAGCCCGCGGCCCCGCCTATGAACACCGGCGCGGAGAGCCCGCGGCGCGGCCTCACGGAGGCCGCCGCCACGGCGAGCGAGGGGTCGAGCGGCCGCAGCGATGCCATGGGTCCTCCTCGGCCGCAAAATCCGTCGAGGTGGTGGTCGCCACACTTCTCGTTCCTGGACGCTGATTTCAGAGAGAGAGAGAGAGAGAGAGAGAGAGAGAGAGAGAGAGAGAGGCGGAGGGAGAGAAGAGGGAGAAGGCGGTGGCCTCGGGCCGCGGCGCGAGGAGAGCGGAGTAGAATGGAAGCAAAGGAGGGAGGAGCCGGGAGCGGCGAGGCGAGGCGATCGGGGCGGGGCAGGCCGGTGGTGGCAGGGGCGGAAGCGGAACGGGTGGACGTGGTTGCCGTCACCGTTTTACGGATCTCTCTGTGGGCCCTGCGCCTCTCGTTGTCGTTGCTCACGTGTGAGCCCACGCCGGCCTTTCATCCTTTTTTAAATCCAACCCGTTTTTCGAAAATTAAGATATTTTTGAAATAACTAAAGAGATATATATTCATGTTTCTTTTCACGTGAGTCATATTGCTTCTGTACCTGGTGCTTTTTACTCGCTCTGCTTCAAAAACAATACAACTCGTTTTTCGGAAAATCAAATAAGTTTAAATTTAACTAGATTTATACCAATAATACTAACATTTATGGTACAAAATAAGTATTGTTAAATTAATCATGAAATATACATTCATACTTATCTATTTAAAAACATAAATACTAATAATCCTTTGTATAAATTTGGCTTATCCAATGGTTAGAGTCAAGCACCAGCTCATAGCAATAAAATAGTATAAAAGACAACTTCTCCAATGATCTAGTAGCTCTTAACACATAGCTCAAAGGGTAGATAGACCCACATAGCATTAGGCTGCGTGTATAAGACTATCTCTGGATCAAGAGATAGCTCATCTCTCTCTTCTCATTCTCTCTCATCCACCTAGACAAAATACTGTATTTTACCCCTATAAACTAGCTGAGTTGGTACCATTGAAGGAGGCATAAGAAAAAAATGCTATGGTGCACCTCAAGCTTAAAGTGCCGCCATAAGCAATAAAGAATAATTTCTCTTCTCTCTCATATCTCTCTCTAGTCTCCACCAGGATGGACAGAGGTTGGTTTGTTATTGAGAATGTGTGTTATTCGTGGTGGGCCCTACATCTATTGCCACTTGAAACCTTAAGCATGGTAGCAATTGCAATAACTATTGCCACCTGACACAAGGCTCCACCTTAAAGTTATTTTCGACAACAACATTGGTCATGCCCTTATTGTCATTATACGACCTCCACCCTCGTTGCTAGTTGAACACAGCTAGACGTGGGATTGGATTGGGTTTAATCCAACATCCAATTGGATTTTAGCATTACACAAGGTTGGATTTAGACATCCATTTAATTTAGATCTAACAATGTTGGATTCCACTGGACAAAATAAAAAGGATAATAAAGTTTATATTGGATTTTATTCTAGGTGGCCATGCTTGTATGTGTGACGCCTANCTATTTGTTTATGTGGCTTAGGACATGGGGCCCACATATAGATATGACTACACCAATTTGCACGTAGTAGTGGACTATTGTTTTAANGACATCTGCAACAAATTTTGGTCAAATCCGCTAAAATTTTAAGGTGTCAACGCGAACTTTTAATTTTACGGTCTAGCTTTCGACGTGCGGCTCACATGTACATATGGCTACACTGATTTGCACGGAATAGCGGACCGTCGTTCCAAGACATCTTCAACAAACTTCGGTCACATCCGCTAAAATTTTAAGGTGTGAACGCGAGCTTTAATTTTAGGGTCCGGCTTTTAACATGGGCCTACATGTACATATGTCTACGCTGATTTGCACGAAGTAGCGGACCGTCGTTCCGAGACATCTCCAACAATTTTCGGTCAAATCCGCTAAAATTTTATGGTGTGAACGTGAGTTTTTAATTTTAGGGTCCGGCTTTGAACGTGGAGTCCACATGTATATATGACTGCATCAATTTGCACGGAGTAGCATACCGTCGTTCTGAGGCATCTCCAATAAATTTTTGGTTAAATCCGATAAAATTCTAAGGTGTGAACGTGGGCTTTGAACATCCAGCTATGTAAATCTAGAAGAGATCAGATATTAGGATGGATTTTTGACCTTTATTGCGTTGGATTAGATATATTGGATTGGAGTTTCAGCAATTCTTAATTGGATCGATGGATATGGATGTAATTATAGGAGCAGGTTAACCCGCGACGGGTCGCACTGCGGGGAAGCTCACTCCCCGCCGTCGGCCACTGCCCCGCCGCCGGCGCTAGGGTTCGGCGAGTTCCGACGAACCCTAGCAGGCTCATCGGAGCCCCGACGAACCCTAGCGTCGGCGGCGGCCGCCCTCACCTGGCCCCGCCCCCTCCCCCGCCGCCAGGCTCTAAGGCCGCCCGCGCGCTTCCCCACCGCCTGGCCGGCCTACCTCCCCTGGGCTCCTCCTTCTATAGCCGCAGAGGAGGAAGAAGCGGGTCGCACGGCCGCGCAGCCGCGCGACCCATCTTCTGTTAGACTTTCCATAATTATATATAAACTAGCCTTGAACAATTCCATTATGGACTTATATCTATCCATTCCCACGTGTAAACACAGCTCCTCGTTACCGGTAGAAATCAGCTGCTCGGCGGCAAAATGGGTTCCTGGCGCCACATCTCCTACCCCGCCACCATATCTCCCTTTTCTCCCCCACCATTCTTCTCCTCCCCTGCCAGATGTAGGATACAACGACTGTGCAAAACTTATTACATGTGTCCTAGTATGTCAGATATGACAGTCTAAGTAGATAGTAACCGTCTAAACCATTGAGGGGGTATTTACTTCACCTCAGTTTGGAGAATTTGTATGCGTTGGGTCACGTGTACAGAGAGAAAAAGTACATTGGGAAGCGTGTAGTATGCAAACTTTGGTGAGTATGTATAAACTAAACAGGGCCTGAACATGTCCTTGCATATTTCCTTTCGGCACAAATGACCACTGTATGAATACAATCGGTTGCACTGGTCTGAGCCCATTAGGAACTTAGATTTTTATCCACTTGACTTGAGTTTGCCTCAAAGATCAACATCTAAGTAGATAATGAGCCAACACGTTGCAGTGTCTGCAAGAGAATCACACAAGTTAAAAAATGATCCTCAATTCCTCGATAGTCGATACTAGAAGGGTGAACTGGTTAGCCCTTATTCCAAATTGCATCAGCACTTGGAAGGAACAATTAAAAACAAAACAGATGTATTCATCCATTGCAAATCATAAAAAACAATGGTACTCATGATAAGAAGCTATTATTTAATATTATTCTGTTAAATGTGAGTAGTCTATACTATAAAAAATCTAAAACAATTGAAAACGTTTTTCACCTAATTTGGGTCTGCATTACCCCTAACGTTGGTCCCACCCATCCAAACCGAGGAAGGTCGAAAATGACCGAGATCCATAGAAATTGATAGTTAGAAAATAATTCTGCTATAAACTAATTATTTTTCACCAACCTTAATCATACCACCCTATGCACGCGTATATAGACATGTATCTGTTTAGGACTATTTGGGGCTGGAAAAATAAACTAAATCAGGGTCACGTTGACCCCTCTCGCCCGTAGGCTTTGGCTTGAGGCCCATCTGTTGCAACGGCCGCGTGAAAACAACTCGTGAGGGACGGCGACACGTTGGCGAAGTGGGAGAGGATGCGAAGGCAGCCACGACGCGCCACCCGTTGGGCATGACCTGACTTGTCGCGACCCTAAGGGTGTGTTTGGTTCTAAGGACCAAGTGGGATGGTACGGGGCGATCCCACTTCAACCATGCGTTTTGGTTTGGAGACAGGTGGGACAGGGGCATCCCTAGGAGGGAATATACTCTCTATGCGGGATGCCCCCATCCCACCGAAACTGGCAGACGGGGGTCATCCCCTGTTCATGCGTTCACGACGTCTCTGCTTGGCCACACCAGACAACGAAGAGGAGGACGAGCACAGCGGGCTAGTGCGGGATCTGCTCCGGCGGCATGGGCGGGCGCGGGATCATCTCCGGCGGCACGACGGGCCAAGACCGGCGGCGCGGCGGGTTCCCCCATCGCTTGGCGGCGGTGGTCTGGGAGGACTGCTGGGGGAGACAAGCGGGCTACACGGGT
>JAZFNS010020001.1:33939614-33951132 GCA_037127165.1 Alloteropsis angusta | reverse complement strand
ATCCTTCTAATTCTTGTGATTGTTGCTGTAACCTCTGGGCTCGTTGTTGAGCTAGCACCTCTTCTCGTATGTCAGGGGGAAGTGCAGCAAGGAATTCAGGATCAATATCTCCATCATTCTGAGGTTGGTCATTAGTAGTCTGAGCCACTTGATTTTGACATGAAGATAGAACTTCAGCTCGCAAGTCCTCAGGAAGAGCCTCCAAAAACGTAGGATCAATTGAGTCAGCATCTGCCGCTCTGGCTGGCTCCTGATTCCCCTCATTAGCATTCTCATCTGGCTCTTGGTTTGGATTTTGAGGAACCTCACTAACACTCTCCAGGGAAATATCTCTGCTGCCTATTGGCACAGCACCTCCAGATGGCCTCCATGATCGAATAGTAGCTTGCATATCACTGAAAGGCAGCCGATCTGAAGCGCCAGAAGCCCCATGCCGGTCACCATCATCATGCCCTTCAACACTTCCTACTCAACCTCTAAACTTCTGAGGCTCTCCCCTAGAGTAGCACCACTGCCACTGCTTGCTTGGCTGACTGCTTCCACATCACGTGCCACAGCATCACTACGCTCATACTGCATCTCTGTAGCATGTTCACTTGCATTGGAAACATCTCTTTGAAGTGTGTCACTGTCAGGAGGTGCAGGACCAACACTTTCTGGGCCATCTACAGGATTTACTGTATTTTCACAGTTCTCGTTTTGTTCAGCTGGTGCTTCTTCCCTTGCCTCGGCTTCAGACAAATTGTTGAGTTGCTCATTTTCTTGAGCACCGCCAACACCTGTTCTCTGGTCATCAGGCTGTTCAGGAGTGGGCCGCCTCAAATGAGAGATCAGCAATTCTCCAATGCCTTCAGGTACAGCAGGGGCAGCAGATCCACTGCACTGAGGACTGTCATCCAACCACATATTGAAACGGTGTCCATTCCGTCCACCTTGCAAGCTGCGGAATATAGCATCCAAACGGGAGGAGCTACTTTCATGGTTTCGATCAGAGAGAGCCATTTCCACCAGATTTTCTGAAAGAATAATAATTAAACAAATGAGTCATGTATGCCAGACTTAGAAAGCATCTATATACCACTACCAGTGACAGGTTAGTAAGAGTATGTAAATAACAATCTACCAGGTTCTTTACTATTGGAAAATGCAATCATTCAAAAAGGTAGGTTAAAATAGAGGAAAGATATACCTGGTTGCCCTTGATGCGGAAGGTTCAACATCGAAGAAGGCTCTTCAAGAAGCGGGTGATCAAGAACACCATGATCACTTGCTCTGCCAAGAAGATTGTATATTGATGTACTTCAGCCTTGCCTTCTTGTACCAAAAATGTCCAGAGGCATCTCACGCAGTGTATCCCCGCCAAATTGTTGCTCCCACCAAAAACTTCAATGTGGTCAAACACATTAATTCCGTTAATCCCCTCCTCCAAGCGAAGAATAACTCCTTCCTCATCCTCATCTTCTTCTAACAAGTCCTCATCAAATTCTTCTTCATCCATTTCACGATCATCCTGATCCGTGTCAGGATGGGACATCTGATGAGCATCATCTTCCTCCAGATTGTTATTCTCCTCATCTTCATCCTCATCCCAATCATCTTCATCAACATCCTCACCATCATCAGCTGACATATCTTCATCGGTGTCTTCATCGTCATCAGCCATATCATCCTCTCTATTACGTGGAATTTCAAATCTGATTTCCATTGTGGATTCATTACCAGTACCGTCTTCAGCCATCTCATGCATAAAATCATCTTCACCGTCTCGAGCAAAGCCTCCATCCATATCACGATCATAGTCCATCTCATCTTCTACCGAATCTGAACTTCGTGAAATTTGAACAGCATTGAATGTTTCCCTGTCATCAGTAACCATTTCTGTGGGCTGAGAAGTCGTGTCAAGAGCCTGGAACCTATTAGATGAATCCACATTATTGCTCCCTGAGGCAATCTTTGACAAGTTCTCTCCTTTTGAGTTAAGATCTGCTGAATGAACATGTTCCTTAGTGACCACTTCCAGGGCCTTCACAATAGCAGAAACGATCTTAGCTGAATCAGGGTGACTAAATCAAGAACTTGAAGGGTTCTTGATAACGATTGAACAAGACCAACTTCAACAAATGTAACTGCAGATTCTGATGATAGTGAGGAGCCAGTTGGTGGGCGGGCTGATAGAATGTCATTCAGAAAATCAACAAAAGCATTTAACCTTGATACTGGGGCTTCGGAAGCTGTAGAAGAGTCAATGAAATCAAGAAATATACTGCAGATTTCAGAAAAAAATCCTCTTCCGGCCCTCTGCAGAGCGAATAGATGAAGCCACCAAGAATTGATTAGACTTGTAGACAATTTATACCTCCAATCTCCATCACTTTTCCTTTCTTTTGCTTTGCAGCATGAGGAAGAAAATGCTGCAAGATATGGTTAAAGATTCCACCACTGATTAGACCGGCACTTGTTCGATTAGGGCGATGCATGCTGTTGAAGTCAGCATCATGACGAAGAACAACTTGAATGGATGAAGCATAAGTTAACAATACATCTGTCAGCAGCTTAAGGACAAATGCACTTTTGGCAAGGGATGCAGTAGCCTCTTGGGCAGCATGCTTGCTCTCTTCAGGTGCGACAGCCACAGCTCTCCCTTTCCCTTTTGCAGAACTGCAGTCAATATCCATGTCTGAAGATGAGGCGCTACCAGAGACAACATCAGTTTGATCCTCAGATCGGGGTGGCGGAACAAAGGACATAACCAGATCTAAGAGATGCTCTATAACAGTAACAAAGCTTTGTGGTGGCTTGCGATGAGGTTTCACATTCCTTGCATTTGAGCAATTAAAGCAAGATCAAGGCCAGCCTGATATCGTCCTTTGTGGTGGCTATGACTTTTTGCTGATCTACCGAGTTTATTTACACCACTCCACCCTAGTCAGACTCAACTCTCAAGGACATCTCGGCATCTGAGTAGTGAAGCAAGACTGGACCATGCCAAATAAAGTAGTAAATTGTTGTCCTAGAGTAATGTATAATCAGAGAGTGCTCAAGAAAAGCATGCACAAACACGGAAGAATGTGACACAAGTCATAAGGAGCTCATGGCAAGAGCAAATCTGAGAGCTTAGCAGTCACTTACACAATAAAGGCATCAGACCAAGGCCAACCTGCCAACAGACGAGCTTCGCAATCACTTACACAGTGACGATATCAGATCAAGGCCAGCCTGCCAATAGAAGACAAGAGTCAGAAAATGCAAAGTAAAGCTTATAACCAAAGGTGTAGGTAGTTAATTTACCAAGAACCTCGTATACTTTTATCCAGAACTTGGGAGTCCACAACTCAATTTGAGCAATTAAATCCCTTCTGTTGGTGAGTATATCCTATACAAGAAGATGTTAGTGAGGCTATACATCCATGGAACAGCGGAACACTGGAACTTGTTTTATGTTAGTTACCTTAATTTTCTTCGGAAGGTCATGCCAATGTTTGTAACAATTTCTAAGAAGAATCACATAACTGAAAAAGTCAAAAAGGTTATACTCTCTGCCATTCTCTTCTTCCCAGTCCAGGATTTCTTGTAGGACACTTGGCAGATTATCTCGTCTGTGAGGCGACGGCTCATCAAAAGGCCAAGTTAATCCAGATCCCCTGAGCAACTTCCTCATCTCACCATGATCAGCGGAAACGGCTGCCATCAGGAACTCTCCTTTCATGGAATCACTCCAGTTGTGAAGGTATTTTTTTAGTTTTTGCACCGTGCATCTGTCTTCCCCCAGAAACTCACAGAAACTGTTGGTGAGATCATCTCTGGTAATATGACAGCGATCTTCGCACCACAATAAAAACTTTTGGGGACCATCCCATGTCAACTTCCTCTGTATAGTGCCAATGCAATTAACATGCTCAACTGTAACAAAGCAAACAATAGAAAAGTTTGTTTTATTAATTTTTTTTACTCACTATTGTCTACAGCAAATTAAAATTATTTAAAATATATATCTAATGAATAATACCTTGACTGAGAAGTAAGCATAACGTTGGAACCCCATCATAAACATTTACAAATACATTTGACATATCAAAGTTCTTGAGTATCAAATTTTGCTCAGACAATTTCTCAACGACATCGCAATATTCACTGCATCAAATGATCACATGAGCATATAAAAAAATAATTGAAAATATAATGCACCCGATACAAAAAGACTTACATAACCAACTTCTCCAAGATATGAGTCATATGGCCCTTTGGATCAAAGAGGACAGCATTTCCTCCGTTCTCAAACCATGATTGAAATGTGAGTTGAACAGGTGGAATGACGAGCCGACCAAACTTGTTGGCCTGTATGTAAAAATCTAGTGGAATAGAATTATCGTGTCGAAAATTGCGTAAACAATCGTAGCTGTTCAATGTCATCCCTTCCCTTTTACTTATCAGTACATCAAACTGATAGTTCATCATTTTGTAAGTCCCCCTGTTCAAATTCAGACTGGTGTCAAGACCTCTATCTGCAGCAATTGTGTTAGTTCCCTGCAGAGTAAAAAAGAAGATTATATGTCACCAGGAGCCATCAAAATCCATTAGAATTGAATAAATCTGATCACAAGCAGTTTACCATCCAAGGGTAGGTTTCATCATCTGGCTCCATGTTACGTCTGTTTGTGGTTGCAACTTAAGACTGCAAATAAAGGATTAAAAATCAGCAGGTGCCTAGATTTTTTCCGAGTAAATAAAGAACTATGTGGACTTGTTCGTTGCTTTGCTGCATGTGATTGTGAGATCTTCAGTAGCCAGCAGCCAAAGGATTGTAAGCGTTATTGAGATGCTGAACAGCACCAGCAGCATAAAGTACTAGCCTTACCTTGCATACAGACCCCCAACTGATTGATTGTTAATTCGGGAGGAGTTCAGGGTTTACTGATTTGTTTTCCACTTTGTTATAATTGACTGGTCAACGAGTCAACAGGTCAGCTAGGGTCAGTGGGGTCCACAGGTCAGTGAAACAGGGAGGATGACATGTGAGGCAGGCTGCCATATATGGAGAAAAAGGTTAAAGGGTGGTCACGGGCTGTTTACGGGCCGGTTTCGTTTGTGGGCTTCTGTCCGCAGAGGGAAAGGGTTTATGGGCCGCAAAAGTTACGGCCCATGGCCACTTTGGGGTTGCGGTGAACGGCAGAAGAAGGAAGGGAGTAGGCTGACAAAACGGGCCCACCGGCCAGCGACACGATCGCCCGGGCCCGCGGATCAGAGAGAGGTAGACAGCTGTGGGATCTGGTGTGGCTCGTGCGGCTAAGTGCAGGTGTGGTCTCCGTGTGGCTCCCCGCGGCGAACGCAGAATGCGAACGCGCGTGCGACGGCGACGCGGGCCTCCTGCCCGGGGCTGGTTCCTTCGGGATTTCAAGGTGGACAGATCAGAGGATGTATGAGGGCGAGAGGAGACCCAGGCAAGGCCGAGCGGCGAAAGTCCGGTGGCGAGGCAGAGAGAGCGGAGCGGAGCGGGGTCGCGAGGACGACGGCGAGCAAAAAGGGCGTAGAGGTCTTCGCGGACGCGGCCCGGACCTCCTGTCCGTGGTGCGCAAGCGGGCAATACGAGGACTCGAGCGAGGAGGAATTGGGTGAAGCGGATAGGGTGGAATGGAGGGCGAACGGCGAGCGGCGGGTCTGCGGACTGCGGTGAGCACTACGGCGGCGAGGTCGACGAGAGGGAGAAAGAGGGTTCGGTTGAGGGGTTCCTGCAGAAGACGGGTGCGGCACGAAGGCCGGCCTGGCATGGGTATCAAAGGCCGGCGAACATAGAGCTGAGCAAAGTGAGCAGTTCACGGTGAGCACGGCGACGTCACGGCGAGGCGACCACGTTGAGGGGGAGGATGGGGACTCACGGTGTAGGGAAGGAGTGCGTGATCGACTTGGGGGAGACGGGGTACGGCTCGCGATGCGGCTTGCGGATCTTCTCGGCGACTTCTCCTCCAACTCGGGCGTGGTGGCGACTCGGCGGCAGCAGCTCGACGTCGCGGTTCGGCTTCGCGCGGGCTGTCGCCTCCGATCAGCCTCCTTCTATGGCGATTGGCGAGGGCGACCTCCCCACCTCCTCCGAAACTTGGCAGGGATCCGCCCCTTGGCGAATTTGGCGATGGGAAATCAGAGAGGGGAGCGGGGGTATGAAGGCGAGATGGACGGTGGTGGAAGATTGAAAGAGGAGGGAAGCTATGGGGTAAGGCCGGGGACCGGGGCTTCCTTGGCGCCCAAGGAGGAGCGGGGGCAGGGGCATTTGCGTGGGGCCCGGGCGGTTGCGGGGCAAAGCTAGCGTCCGCGCGCGGAAGAGAGATGAGCGGGGCGCGCCCCCGCGCGGCGTCGCGAGGGGAAAAATGAGGGAGGAGCAAGACGACGAAGCTGTAGCGGTGGGGTCCGCGCGTCAGTGGGCGAGAGAGAGGAGAGTGGAGAGTGATGGGCCGGCTCGGGTGGTTAAAGGGTTTAGGCCCAGGAGAGGGTTAGGGGTTTAGGCCTGGTTAGAATTTGTTAGGCGCCAAGACGATTTTTGGGCATGGCACTTTGAAAGGAGTAAAGCAGTTTTTTAGTTGGTATGTTCTGGGAGGGTATTATCCTCACTGTTCATCGAGTCATTACACGAATCTTGATGCAAAAATTTGAATCCATATATTATACTATACATAAAAGGTACGAAAACACGAATCTTAATGCACTCACAGACGGTACATGATAGTATGTTCGGAGAACACATGTTCTATTCTGTATTTTCCTTGAAAGGAGTGGGGTTTTCTCCATTCGTTCCGCTTACAGAATGCTCGCTGCAAGACTTCTGCCGGGACTCCTGGGTCTGGGAGATCGAACGGAAAGGAGACAGAGAAGGAGTGGACAACCTCATAGGGAGTCAAAGTCTGTTCCAAGATCAGGCTATTTTTGTGGAGGCTGGCTAGGAGTTCATTGCCATTGAAAGATGTCCTCCAACGTTGGAACATGGCTGACAACAAGCCGTGTTCCATTTGTGAGGCAATAGAGTCATGGAAACACTCTCTCCTTGATTGTAACATGTCACGTTGTGTTTGGGCATTGGAGCGATATGAGATTACAGAGCACCTGAGTGAGATTTATGAACATGCATGATGTGAAGGGGATGGCTAGTGGTCGTTATGAAGTCACTAAAACATGAGGATCTTGTCAGAGTTTCAGTAACTTTATGGGCTATTTGGTACGCTCGAAGAAAGGCAATACATGAGAATATATTCCATAGCCCTTTATGTACGCACTCCTTTGTTATAAGGTTTGTGGCAGAGTTGCAATCTCTGAAAACCACAGAATTCAGAGAAGGTTAAGAGTCAGGGCCATCCCCAGTGGATCCCTCCACCAACAGGTTTGGCAAAGATTAATGTAGATGCCGCTGTGTCTAGGAACACGTCTACTGCATATCCCTCCACCAACACGTTGAATCTCTTGTTTCAACGTGTCATGGAGTCGTGGTCTCCGTCCCCTTTTATAGTCGCAAGGGGAGCAGGTATAGGGGGGTAAAACGGGAAGAAACTTAAGAACTACAGTGTCCAAGACTTGACTTCCATTTGTGTAGTCTTGAAGGTACCGCACGTACAGGTGAACAATGTGGGGCGTCGGAGCTGATGGAGCGGTCGTCCTGCTTGAGCTCCGGCTGGTAGCCCCCAAGTCGTTGACGGCGTCCGACTCCCGAGTGGGAATGGCTACTCGAGTGGCTGGGTGTGGTCTTGTTGACTTGTATGTTCATCCTTGGCCGCCGGATGTCTTGGTTTGAGTGGGCGAGATTGCTTACAAGGACGGTGGTGCTCATGTTCAGATATGACATCGGTGACTGGCTGCGGTGAAGAAGGACGATGTCCATCCCGTTCTGACGAGTCAAGTACCTGGGGGGTACGGATCGGGATGGGTTAAAGTGCGGGGTTGGAGCCGAGTAGACTAGTTGAGCGAAGAGGAGACTAATCGGGTGAGGCGGAGGCTTAGTCGGGCCAGCCGAGCTAGTCGGGCTTGGCGGAGGCTTAGTCGGGTGCAGCCGAGCTAGTCGGGCGAGGCGGAGGCTTGGGAACGCCTTGCTTTGTCGGGATTGAACGATTGGTGGTATCTGGGTTTTGTTTTTTAAGGAGTTTTTTGCCCCGTGTCGTGGCTTATTAGGGTTTGATAGGTCATCCCTGATTTAGCTGATAGGCCTGAAACGCCAAGTCAATTACAAGTTAGGCCCTCGTCATCACTCTAACATTAAACTTCCCCAATGCAATGCACAATTTTTATTTATTAGGAATTTTTAGAGAGAGAAGAGAGATCCTACTTAGGTTATCAATCAATTGCAAATTTTAAATTCACCCAATTTAAATCCTAGGGATGTTACAGCCTTTTACTGAAGAATACCTTGTGCCCGCTGCAGTAAGCAGCATACTCTAATTTTTGAAGGCTCCTTCCCTTTTTGAGAAGGGTCCTAACAATTCGATTGAGATTTATATAGAATTCAAAATTATATTATGTACTAAAATAAATGAATATATTGTTATTAAATTTCGTTTATTTCATTCAGCTTATCGGACGACCCGAGATACCCAATTATATATTTCCTCAGTGTTCTTGAGAGAATGCCTCCTAGGCTAACTTTTGTAAACAAGCATTATGGTGTATGGTCCTTTAGTTCCCTCGCAACTACTACTATGCATATCTACATTCGTAGTGTAGCTTAAGCAATGTTCAGAAAAAAATCAGCTGCAACTGCACGCTTCAGTAGTTTGATTAGGTTCGTCTGATTCCAACTGCTTGTTTTCAAAGTTTTCTGACTGCTATTTGTCAATGTGAACAAAAATGCCACGAAGCACACATGTCGATCAAACCATGCTTTCTTCAGTACTGGTTTTTGATGCATGTAAAGAATCAAAGAATTTTGTATAAACTGTTTGTGGTTAACTGCTAATATCACATCCTTTGATGAACAATGTGTATATGTATGTATACGTACAGTGCCCTAAGACACCTGCACAAGAGCAGTATGTGTGTTCTTTCTTTCTTTTAACTCCTAGACCTACTATACACATCTTCATCCATCGAGTTTGGCTGAGTTTGTCTTTAAAAATTTTCAGCTTGCAACTGCTTCCATCAGTCAGCTGCAGCTGCCACTGTGAGTGCCCCGTGCAGGCGTGCTGCAGTGGTGACCGGAACGCCTCCCTGGGCGTGGAGGCGTCGCACCCCCTCGCCGCCGCTGGCTGGTTGAAGCTTCGCCTCAGGGGAGAGGCAAATCGGGATGCCGCGGCGGCGGCAGCCTTGGCGAGAGGTTCACCTGCTCCAGCGCTTGAAGTTGGAGCTCTGACGGGTAGTCGCACACGCACCCGATCGGTCCGGCTCCCGTCGTCCACTTGAAGGACAACTGCTTGCCCAACTGGTACAACTTCATCTCCTTCCTGGAGTTGATCCGCTGCAGGATCTTCTCTCGTGGCACCAGCGCTTGCTCATTGGCCGCCTCTTGGTCGTCTCCTGATGAATCTGGCCGTGCCGCTGCAGTTTCTTCTTCGCATTTCCCGGTCTCTGTCCTGCCAGTGTTGACAGCTTCCGGCAGCGTCTGGCAAGGGCTGGTTTCTTCAGGTCCAGCCATTTTGTCTTCAGTTTTTTTTTCCTCGCTACTCTTCTGTCCTCCTCTGCTGGGCTCATCTGCAGAGAGTTTGGAAAGAAGTTTAATATTGCTACTCTTCTGTCCTCCTCTGCTGGGCTCATCTGCAGAGAGTTTGGAAAGAAGTTTAATATTGCAATTCTGTGGAAAAATCAATAATAATTCTTCTGTGTTTCTGAATGGTCATGATGTGCGTACCTTAACATCAATTAGATCAACCATGTTGTCCTTCAGGAAGCTCTTGAACTCCTGGAAGTTCTCCTCTGTCTGGCGGTAGTGCCCGCTGTGAGGCCAAATAGCCTGTCACACAACCATAGCAGATTGCATTAGCATGGCATCTAAATGAAGTGAACATATACATGACTGTTCTTAACATAAAATACTATTTGCTTATATTGAATATAAATAAATAAATTACTATATTAGTAGCAGTACCTTCAAGGCTCCATTCTCAACGACCAATCGCCCAGCAGCAGAAGTAGCCCCTCCGGCGAAGACCGGTCGATGGCCATCCTGTGGATAGGAGCGGACGTGGGACTCCATGGAGCGGCGCGTCTGGCTCCATCGCCGCGTCGGACTCCAGACGAGAGGCGAACAGACGCGCCCGCGGCGGCCAGGCGGCGATCCGACGGGATGCGAACAGACGCGCCCGCGGCGGCCAGGCGGCGAACAGACGCGAGCGCAATCCAGGCGGCGAACCGACGCGCAGTTAATGGCGGACGAATTTGCAAAAACGAGATTCGCAAGTCTAATGCAGGCGTCTGTTTGCAAAATTATCCCACGTCCGCTCCTGTCCAAAGGATGGACATCAAAGGTCTTCGTACGAGTTTCCAAAGGCGTCTGTTGTAAGAAATCTGCCTTGTTGGTTTCCACCGGATACGGTGCCAATCACAAAAGATATAGTCCTAGTAGATTATAATAAAATACCTGCACAGGTTGGAAAACATAATGGCCCCCACATTTGTTCAAACTAAACTCTGATCACAAATGCAAACAAACAAAATAGTTAGCATATGTACAGAAGTACAGAACAGTTTTGCGAAACAAGACTAGGTCAAACAACACAACATTTAACTCTAGAGAAGATGAAGTAGCAATTCATCTCATTTGCAATACAGCTTGCTTACAGACTATCTCATTTGCAGTACAACTTGCTTGCGCATCACTCACAACAATGATGTAGCAGATTTCTTACAACAATGATGTAGCAGATTTCTTACAACAATGATGTAGCAGACTATCTCATTTCTTTACATTGTCGCAAATCTTGCAACAATGATGTAGCAGATTTCTGCACAGGAAAAAGAAACCAGAAGCACTGAAGCACACCCCATGGCATGCTCCAACGAAATAATGAATCTCAGCAGCGCATAGAATCCAAGAATTTACAGGAGAGAACAAATACCTCCCTCTATGACAACCTAATTGGGTTGTTGGCAAAGGAATTTTAAAAACCAGTAACAATGTACAGGATGAAATGTTGCGATATTAGATGGTTGTTCAAGGGCAAACTCGACAGCTTTTCCTCTGAATAACCACTTGTTCTGCAGATTGCTGTCCATCTGTGTGTGCAAGGTCCCTAAATCCTGCTTTTCTCAAGCTCAGCTTATAGCTGACAGGTGCCAAAAAAACATGCACCTGCTACCTATGCCGTGCTTGGGAATCCTCTGAAGAGATGCTGGAGTGAGGTGAGGGCTCAAGGCTCTCCGGCAACTCCAATTGTGTGGGTAATAGGTTCAAAAAACTTCCTTCTGAAGCCTGATCTTCACCATCAGCAGTCTCTGCACAGATGCTCGTGAATTAGTGTAAATGCTATGAAAAGTTGTCCACAAAAAAACTCACTGAGAGGGGAATGATAGTTACCAAATAATGATTTGATGGTTGGTCGCTTTGGTTTGTTGT
>JAZFNS010020001.1:32098641-32109588 GCA_037127165.1 Alloteropsis angusta | reverse complement strand
CCCCCCCCCTTTAGCGTGCCTCCGGTCTGCTCCCCCACCCGTCTACTCCTGCTATGGCAGGGCTATCCCTGGCTCCTGACTGGGTGCGGGTGCAGGTTCTAGGTCGCTCTATTGATGAGGTGTGGGGCACCTCCACCACCACCCTAGCTGTCTCCTCCCCTTTTGCAACCATGTCGGGTACGGGTCGCTTGTCAAGCCGGTGTGCGCCAAGGCTGGGCTGTCTTTTCCCTCCGCTCGGGGTGTTTAGACCTGTACAGCTTCCGCACCTTCATCCGGGGCTGTCCCAGTCAGGTCAGGGGGTGGGAGTCCGCGATCGGGCGGTGCTCGCCCTCGCCGAGCATCAGTGACATTGTTTGGGTGGTAGGAGTTGCTATCCCTCCTCATTCACCACCCCCTGTCGCCACCCCCTCCATGTGCTCCTCTGGCGGGGTGCTCCCACTTCCTCGCCTCCCCCGTCGAAGCATCCTCCTCCTGTCCGTGGATTGGTTCCACCGTCTCCTCCTGTCTGCGGGCTGGCTTTGCCGGATGGTTGGCGGAACGCTCGCCATCATTGTGACAAGGAGGAGGGTTGGGAGACCGTGAGCTACCGCCACCACTAGGGGGGAAATGCTTCCAGTGAGTAACCACATTGCGGTAAACTGCCCCAACCCTCTACACTACTTTAACTATCGTATGGAGGGGCATAAAGAGCACGACTGCAGTATGCCCTGGCGAATCCAGGAGGTTCTTCTACTGGCGTGGGGCCCCGATAGGCATCAACGGCTTCCCTCACCACCTCACATCTCCTCTGGTCGTGGTGGTGCTATCGTGCTGCGCCCAGCTGTTCAGGCGGCCACTCTTGGTCCCCCCACCTCACCTCCCTATTCCTCTGTTGGTCGTGGCAAGGGTCCTGTGCAGCAGTCGACTAGGGTAGTTATTGGCCACACTCGACGCCCCACCCCCACCCTGGTGCTGGTTGTCGCGAGCTCCACATCGGCAGCCTGCGTCGTCTCGGGCCGTCAGCAGGCTCCCTCGCCTCCGTGCCCCTCTTTTTGCCGTTGTCTTAGTCTAGTGGACCACGGCCTACCTTGGGTCCTCCCACCACCGCCGCAGCTAGAGGGTTGTCGTCGGTGGCCTCTACCACTATAGTGGCCATACGCCCCTCCTAGCGGTTCTTCTAGTCGCTCCTTCTCCCCTCGTGAGAATGTTCATGGTCACCCACATTCCCCCCTTGGAGTCTTGGATCCACCCCTCCTCGCCTGGCTCTCCTTGGGTGGACTCGGGCCACCCTCACCTGCCGAGGTTGGATGTACCGACATCCCAGGAAACAAGATTTGTGTAATCCCTCGCACTCCTAAAGTGGAGGCCAACAAGGCTTCCCTAGCAAGGGCGTTGGTCGCGATCGTCCAGGGGTCTATGCCGGTTTCGCTTAGGGATGTCCATGGATACGTCATGGGTTTTCTTGGCGTCTAGTCCAGGACCTTCTACATGCACCGACACCGATCATAGGACTACCACATCCTTTCCATGGATGGGGACGAGATGTTGTGGGTGCTCCACCACCAATTGCCGGAGGCTAGCCCCTTCAGGTTACTCCTTCACTGCTGGACGCCGAGGCGTGGGTTTCCTTGGACTACAAGAGGTAGTTAGCTCAGATCAATATTTTGGTATCCCTGCTCACCTTTGACTCCTCAGCGCAGTGCAAACGGTCGACGAGTGGTCTTTCCTTCTTTCCTCGATGGCATTGGCCATCGAGAGCAAGGCCAATGTCTAGCGTTGGCAACTACATCGCCCGTGACAGGACTTCACTGCTTCACTACTAGATGGTTAGCTCTATCCACGACGTGTAGGACTTGTGCGCCAGGGTCAACGGCGGGGTGTTCGACTGCGACACCACCCCCTCCGCCACTTCCTCCGCCTCCCTCCCCCCTCCCCCCATTTGGCTACCCGCACGCTCCAACCCCAGCCGGTGGACTGCCTCTGCCTCTACCGAGGGGCCCTGGGGGAGGACGACCTCATTGGGATATGACGACACTTCCTCACCGCCCGCCTTCGACTGGTCGCTCTGCATCTTCTGGTGGCCGAGTTGCAGCCTTCGGGGCCTCCATCGCTCCAACGTACATCCCGCGGACGCCCTCCTATCCCTACTGCGGGCTACAGGGCATCCATGGACCGGGGATCACCCCCGAAGCTGCCGCTCCACCAAGTCCTTCCCCGCCGCCCTCCCCATTGTTTGGGCTCTCTTCCCCATGTCTGTTGTTACGCCCTCTTCGACAGCTTTGGCACTTGGGAAGGACGTGCAACAGCTTCCTCATAGAGTGGTCGGAGACCTTACCATAGGTCTTTCTGCGATGGACCCCATGCTCCTAGAGGCCGGGCTGGTGGCCCCTCTAGGGAGTGTCTGTGGCGGCGCCATAAGGAGGGCGTCGGTGTTCACTCTATTATGTCTGGTCGGCCCTGACCTCACGAGCCAATGGAGTGACTAGTTCCTATGTCTTCCGCCTTTCGCCCAGGCGGGGCTGGACCCGAGGCTCAGTCGCGCCACTTCGACAGAGCCGATGCTTAAGTCGATCCGTTTCGACGTGTCTCTGGTTGAGCTTCCTACTTCGCCCTAACCACCTCGGTCGCCTTAGTAGCATTTTGAGGTGGACCTCTCCTATATCATTGTTTGTCGGGGGCAGGTTCAAAGCTCTAAGGAGGATCACTTGGTCATAGAGTTTCTATAGCTGAGGCGACGGGCGCCATCGTGCTGACTATCCTGCAGGTTACACCGTGCCATAGCAAGGCGCACATCACGAGTCCTAGCGCGGTGTGGTGTCTACCACGTCAGTCGAGTCGCTTGGCCGCAAGTGGTTGCAGTGGTCGCCGCAGCAGGTCTATGGTCACTCAGAACATCGTGATGAGGAGGCTTGGGCAACACCAGGCTAACTTGGCTCCTTATGCGGCGATCTTTCAGCACTACATCGACTTGATGGCCTCTGGATTGTCTGACATCCAGTGTGAGGCTATCCGCGAGCAGTTCTCGACATATGTCCCATGCTTTCTGTATGGGGGTCGTGGAGGAGTAGATGAAGTGGTGCACTTCGTGTGTTCGTGTGTTTTTTGGATCACTTTTATTTAGTGTTTCAATGGAGTCCCAGATCATTCTAGATTGGAATGTTCGAGTTCTTAACATGAATTCGCATAGGTAGTTGTTAGGGATGTTGTCACTTCAGAGAAGATCTCCTTGCTGTGTCTGCAGGAGACCATGTTGGAGGTTGTACCCGAATCGTTTATTCTGAATATGTTAGGTGTGGACTTTGATTATTTCTGTCTCCCGGCTTTGGGTTCTCGGAGGGGTGGGGGTATCCTTATCGCTTGGAAAAAAATGTTTTGTTGGCCTTCTCGCCCATGAGAACAACAAATTCACTCTCTTTGCATGTCGCCTTGAGATCTAATCCGGTGCTATTGTGGCTTACCTCTATCTATGGCCCGTATCTCGATGCCAAGAAAATAGCTTTTCTACAGGAACTTCGTGGCCTGAGACATCTCTTGTTAGCCTTTGGTCGTATGCAGGGACTTCAATANTCATTTACAAAGCGCAAGACAAGAACAACAATCGAATTAACGTAGGATGCTGGGCCACTTTCGACATTTTATCAATGATGTGGAGCTGGTCGAACCTTACCNTCATTTACAAAGCGCAAGACAAGAACAACAATCGAATTAACGTAGGATGCTGGGCCACTTTCGACGTTTTATCAATGATGTGGAGCTGGTCGAACCTTACCANTCATGGTCGCATTTTCACTTGGAGTAATAAGCACCTTCATCTGACTCTCGAGATGGTGTTCGTATCAACTGATTGGGAGCCGCTCTTTCCATGCTACTACTTGTTTGCCCTACCGACTCTTGGATCTGATCATGCACCGCTCCTGCTTTAGACAAACAACACAGTCCACCCTTGCAAACGATTCAAGTTTGAGGCTTTTTGGCCTAAGTGCTAAGACTTCATGCCTACGGTTGAGCAAGCTTGGATGGCCCCTCGGCTTGAGGCTGACCTGTTGCGGATGGTGGATTTTCTACTCTGCCTAACAGTGAAAGCGCCCAAGAGCTAGAGCGCAAAGCGGGTGGGGCAGCATTCGGATCCAGATACAGATTGTGAAGGAGGTCATTGGTCACTTGATATGTCTATGGACGGTAGGTTGCTTTTGATGGCTGAGCATGCTCTGCGTCGCTTCCTGAAGCTTAAGTATCTGGGCTTGGAGAGGACGATCACTAAACAATGATATACATTGTTGTGGCTATCAGAGGGTGACGTGAATACCCACTTCTTTCACCTACATGTCAACTAGGGTCGGCAACGTACTCACATAGTCTCCTTCACGGTCGATGGTCCTGTCGTCATTTCTGATGATGATATGTCCGAGGCAGCCTTTAACCATTTCATCTCCCTCCTTGGTAAAGGTCACCAATGGTCATTAGATCTAAACTATGAGATGTTGGGTCTAACAGAGGTCGATCTTATGGGGATTGACTCTCCGTTCACTAAGGAGGAGATCTATAGGATTATTCGTGAGCTTCCAACGGACAAATCGCTTGGTCTGAATGGCTTTATAGGTCACTCCTTCCAGATTGCTTGGCCGATCATCAAGGGCGACATTATGAAAGCCTTTGATGCACTCTCTCATATGGATGGTCGTAGTCTTCACACCTCAATGACGCCTACCTAATCCTGATCCCTAAGAAGGAGGCCACATTGGAGCTTGGGGATTATAGGTCTATCAGCCTTGTGCACAGCTTCAACAAGCTAATTGATAAGGCACATGCCAATAGACTAGCGCCTAAACTCAATGACCTCGTCTGCCACAACCAGAGCGCCTTCATCAAGAAATGACATATTCATGACAACTTTCAATATGTGAGAGGGGTTGTCACATGTCTTGCAAAGAAGAACGGGTCGTGTTCTCTCCTCAAGCTGGACATTGCTAAAGCTTTTGACTATGTCTCTTGGATGTTGTTCCTCGAGCTGCTTGGGTATCTCGAGTTCCCGTCGACCTAGAGGGACTGGATTTCGCTTTTGTTGTCCACATCTAGCACTCGAATATATTACTTAACGGCTCTCATTGTTGCCGCATCTATCATCATAGAGGCCTCAGGCAAAGGACCCATTGTCACATATGCTCTTTATTCGGGTTATGGAGTGCCTTAAAGGTCTCCTCTCTTTGGCCGATGGTTGCAAGTTGCTTACACTGTTGGGGGATGCTATGCTTCCCTATCGCGCTTCCTTCTATGTGGATGACGTCATCCTCTTTGTTTCACGATCGCTAAGGACTTCCGGGTAATTAAGGAGATCTTGTGGGTTTTTGAGGAGGCTTCTAGGTTGTGTACCAACTTCACTAGAAGCCAGTTGTTCCTGATCCGCTGCACGACAGAGCCGCTTGAGTCCATCCGAGTTTTGCTTCCCTTTGAGATTGGGAGCGTAGCTTATCACAACCTTGGTCTATCGCTCTCTCTAAGGCTGACTTGTAGCCTCTGGTGGACAAGGTCGTTAATCGGCTACCTGCGTGGCGTGGTAGGTTGCTGAGGAGAAGTGGTTGCATGATTTTGGCCCAAGTCACCCTGACCTCGAATACTATCTACATGTCTATTGTTATGAACTTGTCGCAGTGGTTGATGGAATCCCTCAACTGTATTTAGAGGGCTTTCTTTTGGAGAGGTACAGAGATGGTGTCGGGGGACATTGTGCGGTTACTTGGATCAGAGTGTGTAGGCCCTTGGAGATGGGTGGTATTGGCTTCTTGAACCTCACCATTCTTGGAAGGTCGCTTCATTTGAGGTGGAATTGGCTCCAGAGAACCAACCAAACGCGCTCCAGGGTGGCTATCCCCTTCTGAACTAATGCTCATGCCCTTGCTCTATTTGAGTCCACCATTACCGTGGAGGTAAGGAGTGGATGACTAGCTCGACTCTAGTCGGATAGCTGGTTGAATGGAGTTTTTGTGGCCTCACTCACGCCTAGTCTGGTTTTGGTTGTTTCATCGAGGGCAATTCAAAACAGAACGGTCACGTAGGCTTTGGTCGCAAAGAGATGGGTAAAAAGGACATTACTAGGATGCTTTCCCCTCCTGCTCTCTTTCAATATCTTAACCTTTGGAGAATCATTGCGGGTCACAACCTTGACCTATCTCAGGATGATCTCTTTGTCTGGAAGTGGACTCCGGACGATGTTTTCACTTCTGCGAGCGACTACAGAGCCTTCTTCCTTGGNACAATCCTCTATTCCGGGTAGTAAGCTTCCATGGAAGGTTAGGCGCCAAATGAATGTTGGTTGTTTCATTTGTTTGGCGTTGATGGGTCACCCGTGGACCTCGAACAGACTACTTCCCCACTAGCTTAGGGAGTATGATGTCTGTGCGNACAATCCTCTATTCCGGGTAGTAAGCTTCCATGGAAGGTTAGGCGCCAAATGAATGTTGGTTGTTCATTTGTTTGGCGTTGATGGGTCACCCGTGGACCTCGAACAGACTACTTCCCCACTAGCTTAGGGAGTATGATGTCTGTGCANCTTTGCACGTAGGAAACAGAGACTATTGACAACTTTCTTATTGGTTGTGTGTACAACCGTGAAACTCTTCGGGAGGGTCAACCTATAACCTAAGTCCTTCGAGGGAATCCTCTTTCGTGGACAGGTGGACGCTCATGCGTAAGTAGGTCCCTAAGGTCGTTCGAAAGGGCTTTGATACTCTAACTCTATTGGTCGCGTGGAGCCTTTGAAAGAAAATAAATCATCATTTCTTCGACAGAGCGGCTTTGTAACCGGTTACCCTTGCACAAAATATGTTGGAGATCGCACGTGTCTGATCGTTAGCCGATTTTCGTGATGTGAGTTTCGTCCTCTCGCGAGTGAGGAGTCTAAGGCTAGCGATAGTTGTTTTTTGATTTCGTAGTCTGTTTTCTTATGTCTTTCGTAGCCATTGTTGTTGTCTATATTACTTTTTCGCTGTTAATGTAAAGTAATGTATTGTTCTATCTTTTCTTAATTAAATAATTGCCATGCAAGTTTAAAAAAAATCAATATGGGTCAACGTAGAGGAACCGAGAATAAAACATGTTTGTGCCAGACTAGCTGGTACTCCATCTGTGCTAAATAAATCTATTTTATAAGTATGCACTTTGGACACGGTTTAAGTGGTTACAAACTCATTGCTTTGATCGCAGCAAGTGTAACTTGTATTTACATGTTATGTTTTTTGGACTACGATTGTGGTCAGGCCAGGGTCATAGGTTGCTACAAGCATTAAAAAGAGCTGGATGTTTGCTATAGTTTTTAAGATTATCATTTTACTTGCTCTATGGGTCCATTTGTTAATTAATCAGAACGGGAAGGCCTACGACTATAGCATCAACGAAAAATTCAAATCATGTATGGATTGCTTGCAGAATCTAAAAGAATCTGGCTGTGTGCAAAACAACGACCTAGTACCTACTACCAAGTACCAGGGAATATTGTAGCACCTTCAGGGAAGACAAGCACAGATATAGACTATACGTAGCATAGAACCACTAGCAATTGCCACATCTGCTAAATCAACATGTCTTAACTGCATTGACCACACGGCGGACCACTGTTTCCAAAAGATATGGAAGAGACATGGACAATGCAATATGAGATACTATTAATGGTGATCCTACACGAAGGTACACTTGGAAGATCGCTTAGCTTGAAGCTTTGGAGCACAAAACGGTACCATCAAGCCATAGCCAGCAGACTTGGTTTAGGAGATTTTCTTGGCGATGTCCTTGATAACCTCATCCATATTGAGCTTCTTCATTGGTGTGAAGGGGCGTGGCATGTTCTGTACATCAATTGGACTATTAGTTAAATCGAATGAATTCATGTGTACTGTCTGTAACAAATGCAATCAAAATTGGTTGAGGGTGGGTGACGCCTAGTGTTTTCAGAACCTCATGACATCTTAGATGGTGCAAACTGCAATTTAATCATCTCAACCTTTTGTAACATTTCTCTAAGAAACAATGTAAAAGAAAAGCAGTGGAACAAAAAGGAAGTACAATAAAAATTTGATAAGCTGATACAAATGAATTAAATATATGCATTATTGTTCTGAAGCTCTTTTTATAGGTACAACATGGGACCAAATGGTTAGAAAGAAATGGTACATGTTGGAATTTTGTTTTCTTAGATTTCATTTCATTAGTTGGTAACATGTATATGCAGTCTTGTTTTGGAGGTCTCATCATAACTACCTCATGAGACAAAATGGTTAGAAAAAATGTTGCTTGCTGCAGTTCTGTATTTTAAAATCAGACTTCATGAGTTTCTAACAATATCTAATACGTCTAGTATGAGATAATGGGGTGTGCTGTAGAAGGTTAAGTGCCATGCAGAAGGTGCATATCAAATGTTAACATGGGATCATTTGAGAGAAATGAGTGTTAGATAGCTCTAAAGATATAAATATATAGATAGATTTACGAACATAGCCAGTAGTAAGGAACATTACCAGCAGTGATATGAACACTTCACCTCCTTCTTCACGTATCTCGAGGCAGCCACGGCGTGGCTGGGAATTAAAAGAAACACCACAATGACCATCAAGAAAGTAAGACATACAACTAAGACATTTTGGGGATATCACATAAACCCAAACTCTGGCAAGGTCATGATAATCAACATATCAGTAATACCTTCTGAGGGTTGATGACCACAGAAACACCAGGGACAGAACTTTCCAAGTCCTCCTTCACCTTCTGAGCACGGATCTTAAAATGTCTGCACTGAGTGCTACAGAAGAACAGCAGGAAGAACTATTGAGCAGAATTTAAACATTAACACAGGAAATTTTTTTGGAAGCCCTCAATTAATCTAGGCAACTGTTCTTTCCAATGTGTGCAAAAGGAATCGAGTGGTGTTAACTAGCGAACACTATAAAATATCCTTGGACTAATAAAGGTGTTCCATCGCACGATCTAAAAATATAAGATAGACTGTTATTAACTGGTTGACTAAGAAACTAATCAAGACCCATAATTCTCTGTTTAACAAGAACGGCTTGAATACTTGGTGCAATATAACTGTTGTCTCCAAAAGCATTGTCGCTGACAACTTGACACATAAACAATGTTTCAGATGGTGCAAGGCTCATGCCAGCTGTTCCAACTCTGCCTAGTTACAAGGTAAGCCAAGGTGGATGTACTATTGGCATGTTAACATGAAAACAGAAACAATAGGGTAACATCATAAACCAAAAAAACAGAAGGAAACATCTGAAGAAAGTTTCTAGGTGTTAATGAAGCGATCCTACTATTCTAACACCTGGGTAGTAAGTAAATTTGCTTTTTGGAACAGTGCTCTAGAATGCTTAACTTCACACTGATTTATTGCAGCTAATACAAACCTCCTACTGAGCTTATCAAATTTTCTCACATGCACAAGCACAGGAGAAAGAAACACTTGTTACATTTGAAGCTACCTATTTATTTTGTTTATCGTCATAGAAGATAAAAACGGAAAATCTACAGCAGATAAAAATAAGAAGCATGATAAGTATCATACCCTTTTTCCATTTGAAACAAGTTTGCGTTTTGGCAACTTTGGTGCACCTAACAAAAACATCCTAAATAGTAACCCTACATCAAATCTACTCCATTTTCCAGCAGTTGATTGATCCCTACAAATCTTTTGCTGGAAATTTTCATACATACCACCACTTGAAATAGAGCATTCCTGCAATCTTCTGTTACACAGAAATAGAAATGGAACCATGTTTCCCTTCTTTCAAGTAGAAGCTATCTACTGAAAAATCTGAACTATATGCGTGATGAGAAACAGGCTAACAAGGTTGAGATGACAAAATGGAGATGCTATGACTAGCAGAACCAATTGAACCAAAGGTAAAATATTTTAAATTCAATATATTTCAGCAATTAGAATTTTTTCAACTGTCTTTCAAAAAATTTAATAACAGATTAGATTAAACTTTAGAAAAGTATATGTTTCTGTGAAATCTCCATAAAAGTATCCTAAGAATGGTAAAGCTATCGTAAAAATACATCTAGTGTTGCAATTAGCAGGCGCCAGCGGTTTAGCACAACTGGAGATTGGTTCAGTATAGTGGATTGCAGGTGTTCAGCTGCTCATTATTTTTTCAAATTTTCTGTGGCATACATGTAACTTAACGGGACGTGTGTTATATTTCTAAAACTACCTTCTCATTAATGCAATGATGCACAACTCTTGTTGTCCCAAATGAAATCTCATTACTTTCTCAGTTGGCCCAATGAGTTACATATAGCCAAAGGGCATATTCCATAAAATATTCTAAATTCCTAATATAAGATACATGCATATTCTAGTGAATATGCTATAGCAAGACACAGTTAGCCGACACTAAGACACTAAGACACACCAAAACATAGAGCATATCCTATGGAAAATGCTGATGGATGCCAACGCAATCCTTATATCTATGGTGCNTGATGCACCTCGGAGCTACCGCTAAGACTAATCTTTCAACTCTCTTGCATATTCAGGANAAAAAAAATACTTCACTGCAGAAGTATACAATTTTATCATTTCAAATCCTAAAACTACGCATGCATCGAAGCAGTTAATTGACAGTAAACATTTACTTCGCAATATGGTGTGAAAAAAAGCAGGTAGATTCTATGATGTGTAGTTTTCTGATATTGATGTAAATAAAAGTGCAATTTCATATAATTCACTGTACAATGTGTGATTTGGCTGCAGTTTCCTGTAATATAATGTGGTTTTGTGAAAGTACTCAAACTTAAAATGCAACATTCATTGACAAGTCATCAGTCGTCACAACCGTAAAGGAAAAACAAGCCCACATATTGTCTGCTACTTCCCCTCTGTATTTTCTGAAAACCTTCCACACAGTTTTTTCCTTGCCTAAAAAAGAAATTACATACAGATCCTAAATGTTAAACATTTTCTCCTCT
>JAZFNS010020001.1:30606431-30617189 GCA_037127165.1 Alloteropsis angusta | reverse complement strand
TTTTCCGCTTTCTGAAACGGCATGCAGATAGCGTGAAGCTCTCCCGTATCCGGTGCAGATAGTCTGACACTACTGCTGTACCGCGAGACGGCGTCGGCGAGGCCGCGAGGTGCGACAAGTCCCATCCCGATCTGGAGCGGGGGAAACTGGACAGCCGAATCTCGCTCGCGATGGGATTGATTTGTCGAAGCCAACACGAACCGGCGCGCTGTGACACGAACCTTGGACTTGGAGGTGCCGGACAGCGGCGGCTGGGCCTATTTCTTAATGGGCTCCTGCGAAAATAAATATGGGCCCGTAGATCCCTGTGCAGTGGGAATTCATATATAATTTCTGGTAACCAGTAACTTAACTTGGTTTCTATATTTCGAGATTCATGTAAATAATAGGACCCGTTGAATCCCCTCTCTCGTCCCGCTCCTCCTCCTTTCTATCTGGCTGACAATGTCCAAAGTTTCCTCGAAACTGAAATGTTTATCCTCAACATATGAAAAATGTATGACCAACATTTGCAAAAGGTTTTCTCAACATTTACAAACTCTTTGCACAACATTTTCCAAAGTGTTATCTCAACATCTGTATTAACCTATCTCAATATTTTTATTAACCTATCTCAACATTTTTATTAACCGATCTCAACATTATGCCTATAACAATTTTTCTGTTCGGGACAGTTGTTCTATCTTTAATGGGTCGCACCTCTGCTGTATTGAGCTTCAATCTAACTAGCGTTTTTGGCTTCCGCAACTTAGATAGGAGCCCCCTGTATGGTCTCACTGACCGCATGCCTATGTGCTCAGGCCTGCTTCAATGCCTTGGGACATTAAAGGATTGATTGGCTACGTGGATGTGTTGAACCTGCATTGCATCAGCGAGCCAGACCGGTCTGGCTGTGGGCATGCAGTGCCTTTCTGATTGGTCGCATGCATGTGTGTAGCATGGCCTAGCTGAGCACATGATTGGTTGGCCGCATGACTGCCAACTCTATTATTTTTCTGCCACGTATGTGCTTGACTTGCATCGCAGGAGCCTATCTGTGCAAATATGGACGATTTTCACGTACTTGCGGAGCCTAGCTGTGGGTAGCTATTTGCACACGGCGAGCCTAGCTCGGAGGCTAAAGCAGACAACCAAACTAGTGAGCCTCGCATCTGGCGAGCCTAGATCAACCACATCCGGGTAACAATTCACACCCTTATACCATCTCCACTCGACCATTTTAAGATGCCAGAGTTCATAAGTTCATATGTAGTCATAAGACATCCAATTATCCAAATTACTTAACTGATCGTCAAAAAGGTGATTAGTACGCACTTAGTGAGTGGCTAGTGCTAGGATAGGTTTATATAGAGCTTGCAAGTAGTGGTGTTTTATGCTTGGTTCTTGAGTAAACCACCTTTATAACCTTGGTGTGCCGGCTTCTAGCAGTCTTGGTGGCTCACCGATAATTTTTCGATCCTTTGGTTTAGTGTGAAGCTGCGTTGATCCTTTGTGCGGGTTACAAGTTGTCACATCGGATTTTATGAATAAAAATGAATGCTAATTCTATTTATAAAAAGATCAAATTCACCCCATCATCCAAACAGGACCAATGTGTGAACATAGGTTAGAAAATTTCGGTAGTTCATGAATTTCGGAGCGTGGCCCAAACAAAAAGAAATACAAAAAAATTACTATTAGATCTGTTTGTTGTGGTTTGCATATATCCGATTCTTTAGCGCATTAACTTAATATGCATGCGTGTTAACCTTGGTTACAACGGCTTTGGGGCGGGAGGCCGTGCCATGGATGCCGAGCATATTTCGAAGAAATTCTGCTACGCCGTGTCGCCGGCAGATCAGAGCCGAGTGAGAGACACCGTGACACTCGCACATGGGTCAGGTAAAAAAGGGGGCGTTATCGTGTTGGGCCACCAAATCCTTTCAGTTGCCTAACGGGCCAAGGTGCTAGTCCAGTTAGCTACAGTCGGGCCTAAAAAGGGGACTGTAATCGTGTTTATTCGGGGGTCTCTCTGTGGGCCTCTTGGTTTCGTTTCTCTAGCGGGCTAAGATGCTAATTCAGTTAGCTAGGGTTTGATCCCTTCAAGACCCTAATTCTTGGTCACTGCACGGCCGACGGCGCGATGCCATTGGCACCAGNNNNGATCCACGGATGAAAGCAGCGGCCGCAGGCCACCGATGACAAGCGGCCGATGTGCGTGGGCTGCGCGGGCGCAGATGGACTTCGGCATACATCAGTTTCACCCTGTCCTCCGAGACCATGTACGTATTCGCAGTCGATGTGTGTTTTTTTTCTGATAACGACATATTGAAAGTGAATGCTGAGTTGTGTCAAAATTTGTGAGATTTAAAGATTATTTACTATCTACCCACATGTAACAAAGCAAACCATTTGATCTAGGCACATATGAATATAATCTAAGCACTGCTGTGTACACTATCAATGATAGTGTAGAGGCAGGGATGTTATCCCATTATCTAAAAAAANATGAATATAATCTAAGCGTCCACACGCAAACGTACATCCTCATTTCTCCCGATACAATACAAGAAGATGAATCAGATGGGAAGCTGTGAAACCACTTGATGTTAAATTCAGGTCTCAAAATTCAACACTACGGTACTAGTTATGAACCTAAAACGGGACAAGCAAACAGCACATACCATCAATTCCCATGTCACTAGTGTGGACCAGCTGAAAATNTACTACTTCCGTGCTTTATTTTTTGTTGTGGCTGCACAACTGAACCTGCTCAAATTTGAGCCTCTCTTTTAGTAGTGAATGAGGAAAGTCGTAGGAAAACAACTACATGTTCAAGACACCAAGAAAAAAAAACTGCGGCAGGGGCATCTTCTCTAGAGTTAAAGGTGTTAAAACAGTAGCGGGCACCATCAGAGTAAAACTTTGGCATGAACAACAACCACCATTTTCCCACAAACATTGGAGGAATTAAGTGGAAATGTTGTAAATAAAAATGAACAGGCACCCAAATTCAAGTGAACGAAAGTGGACGAAAACCTAGGTGGTATGGTTGCATACCTCTCACCAAGTGAGCTAAGGTCAGTTCCTAGACACTAGACAGCAAGCACTACAGAAATTTCACCTCATAAGTAGCAAACAAGTGTCAAAATAGTGACAGTTCTGAATTGAGCAAACTTAAACAGCATATCTATAAGATTGCACGCTGCTGCATAACTGACAAAATCTGTGTCAATCCTAATGTCCTTGCTGCACAGTATACTTGTTACTGCCATCTTGCTCGTCTTTGAAGATTGAGCAGCAACTGTCAGACTATGCTGATGCTTCATGCCCCTTCTCATTTTTTCCGATGAAAAAGGAGGGGGCCAAGCCTCTACTGGTTATATAAAAGTAGAAAAAAGCAACAAAAGAAAGAAAAATTAGGCCAAAATTCTAGCCATTTTACTATAGCTAGAAATTACGTATCTTTTCAAAGCCTTATTTCATCGAAAACACAGGAGCGCCGTGCACCATTGTATTAAGAACAAAGAGCGGGTACAAGAACCCCACAATACACAACACACACACAACCATACAGACTCGCCCTGGATCAAGGAAAGATCGAGCTACAACACCTTAGAGTGGGCAATCTGGAAGGAGCGGCCTCGGGCCCCTGCCAAGGCCCACATTCGGCATTCTTCTCCTACCATGGCTAAGGCTCCGGCAACACTTAGAGCGGCTCCATCAATGATACAGCGATGTCGGTGATTCCATATTGTCCAAGCCCCGATGATCAGTGAATTGGCCCCCTGTACCAGCCCAGAAGTGGCATTGCTAGCTTTCTCCCACCAGGAAAAAAAGGAGCTTTCTGATGGTTGCTGGGATAAGTGCTGAAGGCCGACTTGTCTTAGCAGTTGAAACCAGAGTTCTCTTGTGAAGATACAGCCGACAAGGAGATGGTTGATAGTTTCCTCTTGCTGATCGCGCAGTGGGCAGCAGGCCGGGCTAGCTTGGCAGCCCACGGCGTGTAAGCCTTTCTGCAGTCCAGCATTTATTGTAAGTGACTAACCATAGAAAGAATAGACATTTAGTTAGCGACCAAGATTTCCAGATCCTTTCCCATGGTTCAGAGAGTGTACCTCCTAAAAGGAAGCCTTGATATGCTGGTTTTGCTGAATATTGACCATCAGGTGATAGCCTCCAAGAGCATAAAGAAGCTCATAACAAGAGGTTACCTCATGGCAGGATCTTAATTATACAAATAAAGTCATTATTCCCACTGAACCTGACAATCTCAATCCTCAGTTGGACTCGGCATCTCAGTATCCTGCAGGAATTGATCATTGACTTTGACACATTGTTGGTGCTGCAATGAAATGAATGATCTCGTTGCAACTGTTGCATTTGCTACTGTCCTGGTACAAAGAACATGTACAGGTCAGAATGAATAATTCCTTCTGAAATTAGAGATAAAGAATAGAAGAATGCATAATCCATGTTGCAAAATGTCATTAAGGTAGAAAATTGTCTTTATACACCCTAACCACAGCCTTGCTACAAATTGACATTCTATGATCTAGAAAAAAAAGTCTGCCTTTGATAGTAAAACACACATCATAGTGTGCATTTCTTAATGACAATAAACTAGCTTGCTTTTTGTTTATCTCTATCTGATTCAAGTACTACTAGTATTGCAGAATCACTGGAATAGTCAAAGAGGACATTTGAATAAATTAATGATCATTTCTCAAAAGGAAATAAAGATAAACTTGAATACAGGAGATAGGTATGACAAAGGAAATTTCTAGAAAAAAATAAAATGATCTGAAAAGGAAAACAAAGACAGCTGGAACAAGCTTAACATCAATTCAAGGCACTTAATTGGCAAGATAATACAATGTCCCAGAAAATAACGTGGTCTCTGAGAGATATCTATATGAATGTTAGCAATTATATATGCATCGATCCTCAGGCAAATATGTTGAAAAATTGCAAGTGTAAGACACTGCATGCACAACGTTGTGGCCACATCATACTTCACATACCATCTGCAACGACGCTTACGGTGGCCTTGCCTAGGGCCACCATGGCTTCGCAACCGTGGGTCCATGCCTCGCTATCGCCCTGCTCCCACTTGCTCGCTGCCGATTCCAGCCCACCATGGACTCTAGGGGATCGGAGTGCTGCTCCCCACCCTGTTGTAGTAGTCTCGCATCGCGTGGTAGCCGCAGTCCAGTGCACACACGGTGGACTCGAAGCCACGAGGTCCAAGTACCTCCTTCACCATCAACCAGATGTGGGCTCGTAGCCCCTTTACGTGAGGAGCAGTGTAGCATGCATCAAAGCAGGGTCATTTGTGAAAACAACAAGCAATGGTTCAGCACACTGCACTGTAAGAAGCAAACTAAAATTGAAGTCTACTTCATATACTTCCCAGAAAAGTCTGTTTGTGGTTCTGTGTTGTTCAGATAAAGCAGTAATTGGTGTTCCAAGCAAAAATGATAAATTAGTAACTTGTCTACCAAGCAAAAAAGATAATTACAGAACAGATGCAGAATATGTGTGTTGTTCATACAAAACAAAGGAGACGCTTGCATGTTCCTTGTAGATCAGTAGTAGTGTAAGCACTTCAAAACTCAAAGATTAAGATTAAGCAAAGCTACACGCCTACACCAGCATATTGTGGATTGAATCTCTAAGAAGCAGAGGTATGGGTGATTTGCATACTAACCCATATTATGTGATGACAAGAAGCTACAAGTTCATTTCTTCAATCTTCAGCCTCTGTAGTACGAAAACGTTTCAGAGAGGATTTGAGCAGGTAAATATCATAGCTCGAGACCTCTGTAGTATCCACCAGAAATCTGCATGGTGCTGGTTGACACAAGTGCGTCGGTCAGATAAAACAGTCACTGTGTCACTTAACATTCACAAGGATAGATAATGAAGAGGGCAATTGGCAGGTGGAAGTTTGGGAAGAGTAAAGACAAGCAGTGCGTGTTACCTTGGGATAGTCTCAATATCGATTATTGGAATAGTTCCTCGAAGCTCGTGGCACTGCCTCATTAGCCTCTCATTGTTGTTGTAACCCTCCAATTTTCGCAATGAAGATGGGAGGCTGCCCTCTGGCAGTGGCTCGAGGGCTGGACAGACACTGATCCTCAACTCTGTGAGAGAATCGGGAAGACCGTCCTTGGGCCATGACTGGATAGATTCGCAGTAGCTTATGTCTAGCCTCTTGAGGTTGGGATGTGCACCTAGTCCAGAAGGCAGGACCTGCAGCTTTTCGCAGAAAGAAATTTGGAACTCCTGGAGGGAAGTGAGGGTCTGAAGGGCCTCTTCTTGATCCTCAGTGAAGAATTTTATGTTTTTGTCTTTGGAAAAGGCCAAAATGGTTAGAGAGGAAGATATGCGGGCAAGAGGAAAGAGATCTAGGGTCATTGCTATGTCATCTGAGTGGAGCTCCTGCAGTCTAAAGGAATTATGGTGATCTTGTTCATACAGCCGTGAGGGCTCTGTACCACAGTTAGATAATTTAATGTCTCGAATAAAGACATATAATGTTACAAGGTGGCCTTGTGCGAGGAGATGCCATAAGCTATCAACTATTAGATTGCCACAACCATCTAAGATCAATTTGTTGAGGTTTGGTAGAGGAGCCAGCATAAACATGCCCTCCATGCCACGAATTGTGAGGCTTTGCAGAGACGCTGGGAAAGGGGAATTAAAAGAGGACGGCGAACTGGAGGAGAGGAAATTGGGGCAACCGTCTATATTTAGACTTCGGAGAGAGCTCAGGCCATGGAGCCCTCTCACAGTTGATGTGCTGCTGTCGCAGGAAGTGCAACAGAGCCTCAGGTCATGACAATTATAAATCGTCAACTCCTGTATTTGGGGAGCCAAGAACAACTGTCCACCTTCTGTAGTTTCTATTTCTTCTTCTCTTGCCTGATGGTAATTGTGTTCAATTTGTGATGCCTCCTCTGATTTATCAATTGAAGCCAATGGTGGTTCAGGTGTTGCGGCTGCCTTGTTGTCCACCACTCCTAAGCTTGTTATCTCTTTACATTTATCTAGTTTCAACTCTGAGAGCTTTGGAAAATATGAGAGAAACTTTGTCAATTCCTCTGCAGTAGCATCACAACTAGTTATTTCGAGCTTCTCGATTGGAAACATATAACTACCATTGTTCACACCTTCATCCTGCCACAACACATTACTACAGTTTGATATGTAGAGGGTCTTAAGAGATGTTAGCATTTGCAGGAGATTTAGAGGCACCGGAGGACACTCAGTGATACCGAATGTATCTGTGTCACTTAGATTAGTAAAACCCACCATATTCCAAAGTTCACTATCAACAGCATCTTTCCCCATTTCTACCCAGGTACTTGTGCCCCACTTATATTCGTTGTATGAAAACTCAATACCAGTACCCACTCTTGATATCTTAGCATTGCACAGAGCATGGCTCCAAGGAATAGAGGGCAACCACAACAAATTTAGACAGTCTGAAATATGTATGGTATGTAGACTCGGGAACCTGGCCATGTTCTGCTCGTGTTCCACTTGAGGACAAGTAGAACGTGAGAATGGCAACTCTACAAGTTCACAGCAGCCTCTAACAGTGAGTACCTCTAGATTTGAGAATATATGTGAAGTTCCATTTCCATACCATTTCTTAAGTTTTGGTAAATTGACCAGTTCTACCCTTTTCAGGTTATTAAAGCTCTGGTCTGTGATACATCCTAGGTACTCTTCACCATGTTCATTGATCATCCACAGCCCACCTAGAGGTGGAAGACTTTTCCAGGCTACACCGTCAAGATAAAGACTTTCCAAATTTTTTATATAGAGGTCCGCACATAGCCAGGTTGGGTAAGTAGAACCTCCATGACCTCTTATGCATATTTCTCGAATATTACTATGTGGTTTAAGACATTCAAGCACATGTTCTTCTTTTTTCGGATCCTTAATGGATCGGTTAATACCCCAATCTAATACTAACCGACCTAAATGGTTCTTTTGTACTAATTTTGCTTCTTCCGCTTCCTTAAATTCTTCTACACTTTCAAGGTTATAAACTGCCAGTGATCCTTGAAGCTGGAGCAATTGCCCTAACTGCTTCAATTGAAAGCCACTTGTTTCTTTTTTTATCTCAAAACTCCTTAACTCTTGCAAACATTTTAATTTTCCAACTTCAAAAATTTGAGAATGAAACTGGTAGTCAAGGACTAGAAAATGGCGAAGTTTCACAAGGTTGCTCATCTCTCTTACACAGTCAATGTGACACTGACAATAGCAGTTTTTAAAATCTAGGACCAACAAGTGATAAAATCTTGAGATGCTGCTAGGAATAGTTACTGGAATGAAACTTTGATTACTACTAATCCTTAAGTAGCGAAGGTGCACAAGTTTAGAAAAGTTCATCACTAGATCATCCACATTATAAGAAGTATCAGACAAAAATATTACACGGAGGGCTTTTGCTTCCCTAAATAAATCACTGAACGTCTTCAGAAAACTTACATGATGGCTTCCAAATATTAATAAACTACGCAAATTTTCAGCTTTCAGTCTTGTACCCAGCATAATTAAGTTGCTTTTATAGGTTTCAAAGGTTATCCTATCCTTGACATCCTCATTATCTATGACAATAGACAAATGGCGTATAGATGATGGGTTTTGTAATAATGGTCTTGAATTATGCATACCAAGACATTCGTGTGATGAGACATCTACTGCCAAATCGTGCAGTAGGTCATGAACCAAATAATGAGGATCAGCATCCCCTTTGAAATTCTTTTGTAAGAATCCATAATTAACCAATCCATTTAAATAATCTTCTCCAATATCTTCAATTCTCTTGTTTTCACAACTAGTACCTAGTAAGCCTAGGCCTATCCACAAGTGAATTAGCTCTTTGCTATCGAATTCATAATCTTCTGGAAATAAAGCACAATATGAAAAGCAGTGTCGCAGATCAAAAGGAAGATGGTTGTAGCTAAGCCTTAATGCTGGCATGATGTCATCATCCTTTGTCTGATGTTCCCAATCTCTGCTTTCCAATACTCTTTCCCAATAGCCCCGATCAAGATTATTCCTTAGTAATCTACCTACTGTTTTCACTGCTAGAGGGGAACCCTTCAACTTTTTCACTATTTCCCACCCAACATTCTTCAAATCAGCATGACCATCCCATGATGGTTGGTCACCAAGGACACATGCTTGAAAGAAATGCATACACTCTTCATCATTCAAACGTTCTAGTCTTATTAAACAATCTTTTGATGCAACAAGTTTGGCTACCTTTGGAATTCTTGTGGTGACTATGACCATGTTACCTTTAGTTCCAACAGTCTTAAATGGTNCTAGTAGTTTTTTCCACTCATCCTCAGGACATTCCCACATGTCATCCAAGACAAGCAAAAACTTTTTATATTGTAATCTTTTTCTGATTAGGTCTCCCTCACTACCACATTTGGGTTCGTCTTTGGCTTCAGGGGTCCTTTGTACAATCTCTTGTGCTAACCTATTTGCACTGAATTTATGGGAGACACATATCCATATAGGGACATCGAAATGGTTCTTCACTACTTCATAGATGTGTTGTGTAAAAGTTGTTTTTCCAATGCCTCCGGGACCAACTAACGAAAGCACAGTAAGATCATTTTCACTATATTTACCATTGCTAATTTTTTCTATTATAATGCTTTTGTGGTTATCCCTCCCACCATATAGTTTGGGCTCTATAATTTCAGGGGTTGTTTTAGGTCGCTCCAAAGCTATGTCTTTTGTTGTGGAACTGCTAGCGCCCATGTGCTTTATCTCAGGAATGTTAGCGATTTTAGCAGTCAAGGATTTGAGTTGCTCCAGGGTTTCTTTCATCCTTTTGGACATTCCCACCCTGTCAAACTTAAGTTTTGGTACTTGCACAGTGTGTTCTCTATGCTCAGCATTTTCTTGGTCCCCATCAGAACCATTATTGTTTGCAGAAGCGCATGAACATGAGAACTTTAACTTACTAGCCACGGCTTTTGCCGTGTGGCGGGTATTGAGGACGAGGCCACGGACGAAGCCCCTGTCGCTGGCGTCGGTGGTCTCGTTGGTTCCCTCCAGGTCGTCCTGGATGCGGAAGTACTCCAGCTCGTCCAGTACATCGTCCGCGCTGTACGCGAGCTGACAGAGCTCATGAAGCAGCTCACTAAGAGCGGGGCTGTGGACATCATGGCCACGCACATTGTCCAGCATCGCCTGCGCGAAGAGAAGCTCAGTCTTGAGGGCACGCGCGTTGGGGCCGAGCTCCGAGCTCGCCGCCCACAACTCAAACAGGCCATCGGTGACCGGCCCCAGCGCCCGGCTCACCACCCAACGCGCCGAGGCAATGGCGGTCGCCTCCATGGATTCTCAAGGAAAAATGCAGGTAATAACTGCATGCGTGTAAGAGGAGTGACAGGATGCAAATGAAATTAGTCATTTGATCTGTACAAATATGCGAGCATGGAGCCTGCAATTGGAGAAAGAAAATGGTTACGTACAAATGGAGCGCACGGAGGACGTGGGCGTGACAGGGCACTGGAGGCTGGCAGACGAGCGCAGGTGTGGATGGAGATTGTGACAAGCCGGTGTAAGCAGATGGGCAAAGTGCAGATGTTGTGGATGAGCTCGCTGAGGTGCAAACACACAAGATTTATAGGCCTGATCAGGTACCTTTTTTCAACGGCCGGAAGGATTAAGATAACCTTTGTCACTTTTTTTAGGCATAACCTTTCCGATAACCTGTGTCACTTTATAGGCAAC
>JAZFNS010020001.1:30440585-30458650 GCA_037127165.1 Alloteropsis angusta | reverse complement strand
CGAAACTTGATAGGTTTATTGTAACTGTGGCGACAAGTCCGTTTGCAGTGATCCAGGACCCCGTTCTTGGTAGGGTGCACAAACACTTTTGCTCTGTATTAGTCGGTGTTTGGTAGGGTGCATAAGAGGTTGCGCTACATTGTGCTGGCCGGATTGCACAGCACGGGCCCACAAAACCTGGCTAGCCGGAGCCTGCATAGTGGGGAACTCAAGTTCTGGCCGTCTCCGGTTATGCAGGCCGTACAAGCCATTTTGCACAACCGGAGCTTGCATATCCTCTAAGCAGCCCACCAAACAGTATTCCCCTGCACGGCTGCACTGCACAAGCCTGGATAAGGGTGAGTGCAGCCTACCAATCACCACCTAAGGCATCAACTCGCACTTCAGGTCACTGGGTAGCTGATTTGTTGAATTTCAGGAACCACAAATTTATCTTGCTACCGCTTTTCTCTGTCAACAGGAACCACCACTATTATGCCGCTACTGCTTCCACTTTCAACTTCGCAGGTCGTGAAGGCAAAACTGCTCAACGTCAGGCCTAACAGGTGTTAGGATAATCATGCCATGGGCGTGGCGCGTTCTAGAGTCTAGCGCATGTGTTGGAGCCGCTAGGTTAGGTTGTCCGGGTGCGTGTGCTCGGGAACACACGCGTTTGCGTCGCTCTATGGCCCTGCCTGGCGCACGACGTTCCGGTCGGGTGGTCGCGAGTTGGAGGCTGGCTCCACCGTGGTCGCGTCGAGTGGTAGGTGTCTGGTGTTAGTGGGATGCGCGTGGTGGGACCTTGACGAGGAAGTTGACATGACCGTGTCGAGCAGCAGCTCATGGTCATGGTCGAGTGTGTTCTGCGGCTCATGGAGCAACGATCGGTGTTGGAGTCGTCCTCCCCGGTCTATTAGAGGTCCCTGTACTCCCAGTTTCATTTTTGCCGAGTTAGTGCCAAGAAACAAGAGCAATCGGCTCTGCGGCATTCATCGCTTGAAGAATATTTTTCATCTTCTTCCTCTGTCCGCGGCGCGAGAGCGAGTGCTCCTCTGTTCTTGAGCCTTAATTCTAACAATTGGTATTTAGAACAAGGTGTAGATGAAGATCGGGGAAGGCTCGAGCTCGGTCGCCCCCGAGCGCGTCACGCCTGGCTCCGGTGTCGTGGAGCTGCCGATGCTAACTAAGGCCAACTACCATCATTGTGCCTTGGTTATTCAAGTAAGCTTGGAGGTGATGGAGCTGTAGGACGTGGTGGTGGCGGAGAGCAAGGATTGCACCAAGGATCATCGGGCGTTGGCTGCCATTCTGCGTGGTGTGCCGCCTGAGATGAAGGCCGGCCTCGTTGTGAAGACGTCGGCAAAGGAGGCGTGGGACTCTATGAAGAAAGTGCGGGCCGGCAACGATCGCATGAAGTTGACGAATGTGCAATGCCTCATGAAGGAGTTTGAGAACCTGGTGTTGGGTTATAGCCGAAGCTTATGAACTCAAACAACGGGAGAAACAGAATTAGAGAGAAGCAACAATAAGTCACCTCTTCACAATTCCCAAGGTTTCATCCCCCTTTGCATGAAGGGGAGGGGGCCTCTTTTATAGGGAGACCAAGGGTCTTTACATTCCCATTATATCCCTGGGATCTAGGCATCNGAGTACCCTCCCTCCCTCTCCGCTCGCCCGATCTCACGCCAAGCAAACCACGCCGCCAATGGAGCTCCGCGAGCTCGGCGGCACGGGGCTCCGCGTCAGCGCCGTCGGCTTCGGCGCGTCCCCGCTCGGCCACGTCTTCGGGGACGTGCCCCGCGACGCCGCCCGCGCCGCCGTCCGCCGCGCGCTCGACCTCGGCGTCAACTTCTTCGACACCTCCCCGTACCAACTTCCCCCCTCTCCTCTCCTCTCCCCTCCCCCACCCCACCCCGCGGCCGCGGGCTCTACTGACACCTTCCCGCTCGCACAGGTACTACGGCGGTACGGCCTCGGAGTCCGTCCTCGGCGACTGCCTCCGCCACGCCGCCGTCCCGCGGGACCAGGTAGTCGTCGCCACCAAATGCGGCCGCTACAAGGACGAGGGGTTCGACTTCTCCGCCGCCCGCGTCACCCGCAGCATCGACGAGAGCCTCGCCCGCCTGGGGCTCGACTACGTCGACATCCTCCACGCCCACGACATCGAGTTTACCCACCTCGATCAGGTCCTGGAAGCTCGCCCGCCACCTGTTCGACGAATTGCCACACCCCCCTTACAACATGCATATCACAGGATGCGGCCACTCTGACACTCATCCTTACTCTAGATTGTGAATGAGACAATCCCCGCGCTCCAGAAGATCAAGGAGAGTGGGAAGGCGCGGTTCATCGGGATCACCGGGCTGCCCCTCAGCATCTACCCCTACGTGCTCGACCGGGTGCCCCCGGGCTCGGTGGATGTGATCCTGTCCTACTGCCACTTTGGCATCAACGACACCTCCCTGGTCGATTTGCTCCCTTACCTCAAAAGCAAGGGTGTCGGGGTTATCACTGCTTCGCCGCTTGCGATGGGTCTTCTCACAGATAGTGGGCCGCCAGATTGGCACCCTGCACCGGAACAACTTAAGGTATCTCCTTAACATGAATTACATTGTCTTGTGCCTGTTGATTGCAGACCACCAAACTATTGCTTTTATTACGCAAATTTTTTAGGAGGCTAAAACTGGCGATAACTTGAATAGTGAACTGTGAATCACCCATTTTACTTGCAAGATGCCTTGTGCTGAATAACAAAGGGAAGATATAAGATAGATAATCTGATCTTGTACGAGTGTGCAATTGTACATATAGGAGGTGACAAGGTGTAGTTTCTATTATTGAAAAGTAAAATGAATAAAAATGAGCAAGATAAGTAGATAACCAGAAACATGGGTGTTGTACTGTTGTGCAGTTAGTATGCAGACATGTTGTAATATAAGTAACACTTTATTCACTGAGCTAAGATTTGCTGGTGTTCCTATATAAACTAGTATGTCCTTGCCAGCCTTTAGGATTTGGGATTTTAGGTTTTCAGATACCCTTTTTCTGTAGGATTTAGAGTTAGTTTTTCTAGTTTAGGATTTAAGGTTTAGATTAGGGGTTTTAGGGTTTAGGGGTGCAATGGGCTGTTACGAAATTAGCCTCCTAAACGGGAACCTTGTAAATAAAATCTGTAGTGTGTTGGGATTGTCTATCTGACTACTTTTTAATTGGATTGGTGTAGTGATTAGTGACTCCACATGGGCATAATGTTTTTTGCAATAAAAAGAAGTTGATGTGAATTGGACATTTAGTTTGTCCAAGTAAAATTCATCCATCTATTTCACAAAGGAATTCTTTCCACAAGAAGGAGATGTATAAGGAATCAGAGTTCTCACTAGACGAAAGATGATATAAGCAATCTGTGGAAGGTGTGCAAAATTATTGGGTTGGGCAATGGTAATTAACCAAGGTGAAGTGAAGACATCTTGCACATTGCACCCAGCAGCAAATACATTTTTTTAATTTTTGGATTTTTTTATCTTATGCTTTTCCATGCTTGGGAAAAGTGGTGAGGTTTGTTAAAACTTACACGAAGATGCTATTCTATTGTATTTCCAGTCTATGAGCATGGCATATTGTTTCTTACAGTTATATATCACAGTTCCAATAAAAAGTAACACTGCTGTTGCATCTGTCACTTAAATTGATTGGATAAAAAGTAGAGGTAGCCGATGAATACCTTCATTCAAAACTAGGCACACTCTGCCCCACAATAATGACCGTGTAATTTGTCCTTTGGTATTTCTTTTGTCTGTTTGGATAATAATATCTAGCTCCCTGATCCTGTTCATGATGAAACAAAAATGTTACTGTTCCATGGATTTTTTTTTTAAAAAAAATAGAGAATGAAATATTCAATATTGACACATTATGCATTGAAAATTTTAAGCAAGGAATACCATATTCTTTCAAGGTTCATAAATTTGTCCACTTATCCTGAGCATGAAACAACATAAGTGGAATTTCAGAACAACGTCTAACAACAATAGATTTGTTTGAACGTGCAATGTCCATTGTTCTGCTACACCTTCAGATGAACTTTCCAGTTGATGCTCAGAGATATGCTTTCTTCACCTTGTCTTCTATTCCCGCTTGACCAGCACCTGAACACATACACATGAATTCCGGAATCAGGGTAGAACAAGGACACAAGTGAGTTTGTGCAGCAAAGCTAGTCAGCTCTCCCTGCTTATGGATATGCTATTTAATAAAAGAAACTAGCTGAACTTTGTGGTTAGGCCACTCTATATGTGCTCCATGACCCTCCACAATCTGTGTCATCCTGACTTGAGTCCTGCTGCGTGTGACGTGGGTAGAATTGCAAGTGCGGTCCCGCATGAACTGGGCATGCTTGAGCTACACTTACGCATGCAACCAGGGAAACATGGTTAATGCCAGACATTAAACACAAGTTTTCCTGGCCACCCTCTTCAGCATGTTGCTTGACGCATGCATAGTTCATGTTGGAGCTCATTCCCCATTCTGCTCATGTCATGTGTGGATGGTGCAGATCGTGGAGGGCCATGGAACGCTTGTAGGTTGTCCACCTAACTTCCAGGGTTCAGCTAGTTTGTTTCCTTAAATAACAACCAATACAACTGAAAAGGCTGCTCTGTTTTGCAGCACACATTCGCCTGTGTTCTTGATCTGCCTTTGAGTTCCAGGCTTTTTTGTGTTCTGTTCAGGTGTTTAGTTCTTTTGCTGGTAATGGAAAAGAGGATGTAGGTAATATAAGAAGTGGGCTTGGACCAAGGTGGGTTGTGTCCTAAGGAGAGATGAATTTTTGTGGGGGTCTTCTTTTGAAGTAATATAGGGCATGGAATTGGTTTTAGAAACATTCCACATTTACAAAAATGCAAGGAAAATTTAGGAGCCATTTCTAATAATTTTGAGCTTATTAAACTTCTGGCAAACTCTGAATTCTCTTCTTATTGAAGCCTATTAATTTTTATTCAAGGAAAATTGGATTTTAAAAATGAGGAGAGATACTCGGAAATTCCAACCCTTGAAAGCCAGAAAATAATTTTTGTTTGTTTGGGCAAAATGTGGGATGCCCTAAGGTTTATAGGTTATACTGCTCTTTTTTGGTATTTAATATGCCTAATCCATTTCTTTAATCATCATTACCAATATAATGTGGTGTAAGTTATTGAATAGCCAATTTAGCTATCCTCTACTTGTAATCCTTCATAGGTATCATATCCTTATATTGGTGTTGTTAAGCTACATATTCTCTCTATCCTCTTTTAGTAAATCTGTGCAAACAGCATTATCACCATTTGTTCTAGTAAGATGATCAGTCAGTTGATTTTTACTATATTTCTTGCCTGCTAGCTGCAGCCCTCGATTTAGTGTTCCAATCTATGCTAGAAATTCGATTGACAAGTATAATAGCCTATTGTCAGTTGGCATGCAGGGCAGCCGCAGAACACTGTAGCAAGAAGGGGAAAAGCATCACAAAGCTAGCTATCCAATACAGTTTGATGAACAATGAAATTTCAACAGTTCTTGTTGGAATGAACTCTTCGAAACAGGTACATATTTCCTTTTTGCACTTTTTCCCCTCTATGCAGCGTATTCACAAAGCGTGACCAATAAATTGTGATCAGCATCTTATGAAACTTGTGTTGCTAGAGCTTATCTGTTTGGTTCTGGAATGGAGAAGGCCTAAGCTTTGTGTTGAATAATACATTTTCATGCTTCCTCAGTCTTAGCATTATGCAAGTGAATGACCAGTTGACTGGCTCCTATTGAAATAAGTATATTTAGCTTGATCTTATTACATGGCCTGATGAAAAAAAGTAATATTTCCTTTTTAATCTTAATAAAAAATATTTATTGTCCTTCGCTGTATTGAGTAAAGCAGTTCCTTAATAAGTTTAATTATTAAAAAAATCCTTAGTAAGTAAAAATAGATGATAAATATGTAGTTTGCATTATCATCTGTATAGAAGTTCCCATTTAGTTAGCTAGTACAGATACTTGATATCCAAGTCGGTGCTCATATCTGCCAGAAAGTTAAGAAATTTATTGTTTCTGTTTCACTGAGGTAAAGAAAAGGGATCTTACGTATGTTAATCCTTTATGTACTGCCATATCACAAACCTTGTTGTCGTTTCTTTTGCGTTTGATTGATTAGTATATGAGAGCAGTCCCATTATGGCCGCATTCTGTTGGGCAAGTCTTGCCAGTTTTGACATATGGGATGTCACAGAATTGCCATTTGTTCTGTTGTCGTTCTACCTGTGTTTATATCATGGTGATAATAGCATTCTATTTGAGTATGTACTATGCAGAAAGGAATGTTTATTACCACTGGGTTTAGCAACCTTGTGGATGCCAAGTGAAACCGAAAAGTTAATTCAATGAGACACCCCTTTTGTTTCAATGATAACCATGGAGATTTTTTGCTTGCTGAAACATTATTATTTTAGGATGGCAAGAATTGATTCCCCATACAATTTCTTGTGTTTATCTGATGCAAGGTGGAGGAGAACGTGGCTGCTGCACTGGAGTTGTCAACATCAGGCATTGATGAAGAGCTTCTGCATGAAGTTGAAGCGATTCTTGAGCCTCTGAAGAACTTGACTTGGCCTAGCGGTATCGGGCAGGTCTGACGTCCGTTAGCAACTTGCTCAGTTGAAAGCTCTCTTGAGCAACGTATCACTGGCTGTCGATTCAGTCAATTGTGTGCATCCACGTCATTGGCTGCAATGTGTGCATCTACGTCATTGGCTGCTGATTGCAAATTTGCAATACTGTATATTTGTTGATGAAAGTGAATGAAGAGGACTGTTGGGGTTTTATGGTTGGGTCCTCTAGTAATTTAGCCATGTGAAACCAAGACGACATGAACAATAAAAGATCAATGCTGATCACTGAATAAGCCTTTCCCATACACCTGGGCTGGATTGACGCGTCACGCTTGCATGTTAATTCGATTGCCCAACAAGCAAATTGCACGCCACTTTTACAGTAATGAAACAAGGCGTTGCTGAATGTTTTCTTCTTTCATTTGTCTGTTGTCCGGAGTTCCAATGTAAATTTTTGTTGTTTCGCTAGCGATACAATATATTCTGTGAACCACAAAGTTTGTAGACATAAATTTACACTGCAGAAGCTTTCTAGATTTAAGATACACTATTGCTGATCAAAACTTGAACATGTTCTCTAAATCTGTCATCTAAACATTCAGAATCTGGAAAAGCAACACCAAGCTGTGAAGATGAGAACCGTTGGATACCACAGCTGCTTGCAAGTTGTACTGTCGACTGTCAGGAGGGAAGAAAAGTGTCCTAGGAGTCCTTGGCTGCACAGCCATGCTCGCCGAGGCCGACGACACCCTCCACCGCCGATATGATCTTGGGCACCGACATGCCGCCGGAGAGAACAATCTCTGCAACAGATACCCCATTCAGGTGATACCAGATCAAACTCCAGGTCTCCATGGAAACACAACAGTTTCAATGAGAGCCGTTGGTTACCGATGGCCTCCCGTACGGAGAGGTCCGGAATGATGACGTCGGCGCGGCTCATGAGGAAGATGTCGCCGAGGTAGAGGTTGTTGGTGGGCACGTAGACGCAGGCGAGGTCCTGGTCGCCGCGGATGCCGGCGCCTCGCAACGCCACCGTGGACGTGATGAAGCCCAGCGCGTACTCGCCGATCCTGGGGTGCCGGATAATCACCACCTCCTTGAAGGCTCTTGAGCTCTGGTCTGAAGGCATACACATTCAGAGTATTTTGGTCAAGGGATATATATTTTGCCGATGTTTCGTGTTATGCTCGAAATAAACACGAAGGTTAACTTGATATGACTTCGAGATGAGTTTGTACGTACCTGGTGATATCGCGGCACTGATTTGCTTGGAAGCCGAGTAGATGTGGCGCACGAGGGGCATCCTCTTGATGCAGAACTCACCGAGGCCAAGCAGGGAGGCACCGAGCCAGGAGGACATGAACACGCCGATGAGGAAGATGAATGTGATGGAGGTGACAAACCCGAGACCTGCACAAGATATGGAACAGACCATCATCACTTGCAGAAACTGGATACTGAAGTTGTCCCAATTCATTTGTTGTCACAATCTCATCTTTGGGCCAAGGTGTTACGTACCGAAGAGATGTATCCCGAGATGGATGTAGATGGGCGAGAAGAAGCCGTCGACGAACTGGATGAACCACCATGTCGTGTAGAAGGTGATGGCGATCGGGAGCAGGATGACGCTGCAACAGAGTGCAGACCATAGTTCAGCTATCTGTGAATAGTCCTTACATAGTTTTGATACAAGGTGCGCACCGACCATCCAGACATAAACTTCTTCCATGCCCAGCTCCGTATCACCCTTGAAAATGCCTACAAATTGAGAAATATACAACATTGGGAATTCCTATGAGAAATGCACAACAATGCTGATTTCTGTGTAATTTCGATGTTCCAGATCATGGAGCTGATGCGTCGGTTGTTTTCCTACTAAAATCCTAGGATGCATAATTCAGTACTACAGGGCACCGTCACGGACAAATCACCTCGATGCCGGTGGGGTGGTGGTGCAGGTGGAGCGCTCGCGCCGACGTCACCGGCGGCAGCGGGCCGACCATGACGGGAGGGGTCGGCTCGGGGTCGTCCTCGTCGACGGCGGCGTGCTCGCCGGCCACCACCGGGAGGAGCAGCTCCCGGTCCCTCTCCCTCCCGGCCATCGCGCGCGTTCCCGGATCCAGGGAGCGTGGCCCAACCGCACTATTTTTGCGCGCCAAGTGCCCGACGGAGATGCCCCTTCAGCGGACCGGGTGAAATTGCAAAGGGGAGGTAAGAATGGTGGTTGTGGAAGGCCGACTGATCGCCACGTGTGTTTCAGTGCGTGGGCCCGCTCTTGCGTTGGGCTGTACATGTCAGCAGCTGAAGCTCCTTGTGCTGGGAATGGGATTAATTGAAATCGAGTTTTTACAACCCTAATATAAACAGATTGACACGACATATATTGTAATGTATATTGGGATAATTTTTAAATTTTTTTTTGACATTAGGATGAGAAGGTGAGTTTCGCATCACATTTCTGTATACAATAATTCCTTATGTGCAACATGTCAATGATAAAAAAGACACTTTTTCTTGACCAAAAGTTGCCTAAGAAGAGTGTTGCCCGAGATTTTAATTGTTTTGACTAATTTCCAGGCGAGTCTAGAGCTAAAATGTTCTACAACCCTAAGATTATTACTAGGGCACCACCAATTAAACTAGTATATAAAGCTTTTGGAACATATATATTGTTGTTTATTTGATATGTGAATTCCGGAAGAGTTGAGTATTTTGAGTAACCTCTTTTCCCAGGGTCAATAACTCAATATAGCTAGGTCGATGGTCAATAATGACTTGATGCAATTCCCTTCTTTTGTGACGTACAAACGCGCTAGTCGTATACATGTACCTCATGTAGGAGAACCCCAGTCGACATGCCACTTTTGTGATGGACGACTACAATAGCATCTAGTTAACGTTTGAGTACAAAACCTTATCCACCAGACCATCACCATCACGATCACAATGCCTCCAAAGGCTACATGTCTATAACGGCACGGTTCCTTTGGTGTATGAAGATCACAGATCGCATTAATTTACCGCGGACAGCTACCACACAGTGCTTTCCCATGTCAATGTGTGACGCCATAAGCCACAGAAACCATTCTTGATTCATGTAAAAACGACGTGTCATGGCCACGCGGGCTACACGTAGACCTGATTTCAGTGTACACAAATGGAGGTTTATCACCTGATCCATCCAGGGTTGCAGTCGCGAATTACATCACCCTACTAGGCTACTACATCCTATCTGAGATTTTCTTATAAAAAAAATTCCGCTAGATTCACATGCCAGGACATAGCATAGCAACAAACCATGCTACACATAGTGGCAGAGAATAGAGCCTTTTGTATCTTTGCTGAATCCAAAAAGAATAGAAACTCAATTGCCAATTCGAATCTCATGTTGCATCCTCCCCTCTGAACTTGTCAGATGCTTCTTTGCATCTTGCCAACCTCAGACACGACAAAACCCAGAACCGGGGCTTTGGCTCCACCCATCTATCCAAGGACGTTCATCGGCAACTTACTAAAAAATTCCTTTCCGCTTTTCTATATAAAATTCTTTTTTTTTTCGTTACAAGTTTGCAGCAATACTTTGGACGATAATCAACTGTATTAATTTATCATCTATTGATGAGAGTAAACCTCCAACTATAATGATAAGAAATTTGAGAGAAAATAGGTTCTGATGCCCTGATGTGAGTTAGCACTTAGCAGACATAGACCCCCTGGCCTCTGACGTCTCCTCCAACTCAGTCACCACTTTTTTTCAAAAGCCATTACACCCCTGCGTGGTGTTAGTGGAACCCCATCTCACAAAGTTGACACCTGCTCTTCTCCACCTACCCTAAATTCTCCTTCATCCATCGTCCTCCTCCAGCTCGATCCAATCCTTTCCTCCTTCCCTTTTCCGTCCCCACCAATCCACCAACCCATCGATCATCCACGCTGTTTCCCACCACCGATCGTCATCCATCCAGGAAAAAAATTCCGTCGTCTTCTCTCTAGAGCTCGCGTATGCATGGCCTCCACCTCTGTGCTCGCTTTCCTGGAGTAGCCGCAGAGCAGAGCACAGCAGAGCAGGCAGCCATGCTCCGCGAGCTCCTCGCCGTGGCGGCGCGCGCGGCGCTGGAGTGGGCGCTGGCGTCGCTGCTGCTCGCCAACGGCGCCGCCTTCTGCCTCGTCGCCACCGCCGCCGCGCGCCTCCGCCTCGGCCCGCCCTGCATCCTCTGCGCCCGCGTCCACCGCCTGCTCTGCTCCGACACGGCCGCGACTCAGGACCGCGACGGCCTGCGCCTGCTCCTCTGCGACGCACACCTCGCTGCCGTCGCGGCGGAGCCTCGAGCCGGCTCCGGTCGCTTCGACGGGGACGCGGGGAAAGGCGGGTTGATCGAGACCGATGATCTGGACAAGGTGTCAGGTAAACCTTCGATCCTATCTTCTCCTCTGCTTGTTGCTGCCGATTGATCTCTGAAGTCTGAACATTCTTGAAGGAAATTAGCATTAACTGTCCACTAGACTACTCGATTATTATGTCCTTATCATTGGTTTGAATACTCCATTCGACATAGTTAGTTGACGCTGTCGCAATCAAGTACTAGAGCGAACTTTTTCTCCTGCAATTGTTGGATCACAACACAGTTTGTAAGGTGGTGCATTCTGGCGACTAGTTTTTGGCTGGTGCAACCACAACCTTAGTGAAACGAATATTAATTGAAATGCAATTACACGGATTGTTGTGGGATTCAATGCAACTTGTGCTGAAAGAGGCCAAAGGGGCAATTTTCTTATGCTTGTACTACTATTTCCATTCTTATAATATCTCCAACAAGAGAACCAAAAAGGTGACCCAAACCCAAAATAGCTCTCCGAGAAAGTTTCAGTCTCCAAGAGTATACCTAAACCTAAAATGGGTTTTCAGGAGAGACAACCTAAATTTGAGTATCCTCTCTCCTAAAGACCCATTCGCAGAGATGATTCTCTTTTGGGTCTTATTGTTGGAGAAGATAAAAAATGAGTATGGAACTCTTTAACTGTAACGCTATGCAAGCGTGAAATGGATCTTGTATTTTGGGTCATATTGTTGGAGATAGTCTAAATATATGACACTATTGATTTTTCTTTTGTTTGACTATTCGTCTTTTCTACAAATATTTAAGCAAAAGATATGTCTACGAGTTAAATCCAAAATACTATTGATATTAGATGTATCGGTACCCATTTTACTTCATTTAACAAACTAACTAATGAAATATTATTGGTCAAAATTAAAATAAAAAGTCAACGTGTCATATATTTAAGAACGGAGGGTGTAGTCATTATGGAATTCAAATTTCCAATGGACTTGGGTTCGACGCAATATAGTAAATTTCCTTATCAATCACTGCAAAGGTTGTTGGAGCGTGAACTCATTGAAATTCCTGGGCTAAGACGGCAATTTCAACTGAAGTAAACATGCATGGACATGTAATTTGCCAAAAAAAAAACAAATCGGTAATTATGTTAACGAAGAGCATATGTCAAAATGGTCATGGTCATGGTCATGAATTCATTGTGTTGTGTTGCCAATTGCCATAGTGTTGGGTTCATTGACAAAAAGATTCCTGTTGTAGGGCCCGTGTAAAGTTCATGGATCAAAAGGTTTAGCAGATGTACACTCGAATCTACATCATATATAAAGTTTATACAGAGAAAACTAATTTTGAACATTTTATGTTGTACTTTTCTTCAGGTTTACGAGCTCTTGGATTAAGTGACGCCCTGTTCTAGGATGAAACCTAGGCTTGATATACTATAAAAAGGCTCATTCCTCTCTTTAGTAGTATGCTTTAATTTTTAGAACACATTTTGCATAAAAATGGACAAACTGATCTTTCACTAACACCAAGCAATTCAATTTATTCAGTGGCTCTGTGCATATCCAAATAACATGTTCTCATTGTCATCATCAGTAAGACAACCTGATGAGATCGCTGAAATTTTGACACCTGACAGCTGACGTGTTCACGATCGCAGGCCTGGAGACGCACCGCGTCGTCTCCATCGGCAGCGAGATATGCGAGCAGGACCACGACGATAACGGACACTCCCGCGCCGCCGACCACCACAGCGACATCGCAAGAACCAGCAGCAGCGAGGACGGTGGCAGCGGCGCGCTCGTCTCCCTCTTCGAGCTGGCCCCGATCATCCCGCATCCACGGGGCGGCGACTACTCCTCCGTGGACCAGGACACGGCGCCGGAGCTGGTGGCCGTGGACGGCGACGAGCGCCTCACCGTGGGGCAGATAGTCTCCTTGCTCCGCGAGCAGAGGCGGGAGCTCGAGGCGCTGCGCGAGGAGCTCGCCTCGGAGCGGCGCGCGAGGGCGGAGGCGGAGGAGTACCATCGGCAGCTGGAGGAGCAGGGGGAGCTGGACCGGGAGGCGGCGCGGCTCGCCATGCAGCTCGTCCACGAGAGCGAGACCGAGAAGCACGGCCTGCAGCGGCAGCTCGAGGCGTGCAGGGTCAGGGCACAGCTCTACCGGTCCGAGGCAGCAGCTGCCATGGGCGAAGGCGACGATGCCGGCGGGGAGGCGAACGGGGGCGACGGCAACAACTACCAGTCTCTCGTGGACTTCTTGCCGGGGTCGGTGTACTCCTCCTCGCCGGACCTGGCCAACCTCCTTAAGCTCTACACCGAGTCCGGCAATGGCGGCGGCCGTCGTCAGAGCGAGGATTACGGCGTGCCGGCGGTTGCAGTGGTCGAGGAAGAAGCAGAGGAGGAGGAGGAGGAGGAGGTGAACGTCGCTGTCACTGTCACGGCTGCCACTGAGTCGAGCGAGGGTGTTGATGTGACCACCGCCATTGTTGGGGACTCTTTACATGAACGAAGCACTAATAGTTGTCAAACTGAAACGGCTGCAGAAGCTGCTTAAGTAGCCCCGACATCAGTGTCATCTTGTAGTGTAAATTAAATTGATTTCTCCTGTGTATATTTGGTTTTTCTATTTTCTTTTGTCTTGCATACGAGAGATCAAAAGATTTGGAGTGTATGTTTATACATGTAAATTGTTTGTCCATCGAGGTGTTAAGAAATTTTGAATCATGTCTTGCGGGCTGAGGTTTTAAATAGCCGGCGCTATAGCCGGCTATAGCCTTTTAAAAGGACATCGACTATGGCATTTAGCCCGCTAATAGCCGGCCATAGCCCGATAAATGCCGTTTTAGCATCCCTGCCGCTAAACGCCTTAGCCGGCGATTTAAAACACTAGGGCTGACCGAATCTATATCTATCTATTTCTATTTCCAGAGCTTTGGGATTCGCATCCTCGAGGTTATCTGTGATTCTGTCAGGAGCACTATTAGTAATTAGTCTGTGATCATGTGATTGAGGAGGCTATCAGTGATCCACATGGGGGCTCAACTCCCATGTAGCCAGTCCACGATTGTTGTTGGGCCACGTCTCTCCCTTAACACCGGCTTGTGGGCCTGGTTCCCCGTGGCCCTCGCCTCGGGATTCCTATATGGCTCCCGGAAGCCAGGAACCCAAGTTGGCTTCCGTCCGATCCCCACTTTGTTTCTCTGATCTTCTTCTTCCTTGCTCCATCTTCTTCCGGAAGCCAGGAACCCAAGTTGGCTTCCGTTTGCTCGCCTGCGCCATTCATTCGCCCGCGCCTTGCAGCAACCTCCCTCGCGCCGTGGATGGGTGGTTGGTGGGCGGGGCGGCTGGCGGCGAGGTCGCCGCCGGCCGGGGAGGCGGTGGGAGGCGGCGNTGGTGCTCCCGCCTCTGCGACCCCTGCGGCGGCGCCGTGGGAGGAGCCGATGGGCAGGCGCGGGCCCTGCAGCTGGCGGCGCGGCGTGGCCGGCCCCGCCCCGAGTGCGTGTGCTGTGGCCGTGCGAGCTCTGCGAGGCAAAGTGCCTACCGCCGTGCTATCGTGCTTCGCCGGTGAGGAGCAGCACGAGGGAAGAGACTCCGTGAGGATTTGCTTCCGGCGGAGAGAGAACCGAGCGTGCGGGTGCCGGGTGGGTTGGGTGGGGAAAAGAAAATAATAACAAAATGAGGAGAGAGAGAGTGGGGTTGGGAATTGTCGAATAAAATATGTGATAATTAGAATAGAGTATGAGATATAGAGTACGACGAGCGCGGAAGAACTGGAACTGGAGTAGAGAATCTTGATGGTCAGACCGAAATATTTCTTTTAGAGTAGAGAGATGAAGTATCACGAGTGCGGGTAGTCTTAGTCTAGTTTGTTGATCTCTTTCCCGTCGAGCTAAATATATGAATAAACCTACTTTTGTTCATATAACTCTAGTGAATAAATAGTATATCTTATTTTTTTTCATTTCTAATGGATAATTAATTTTCTACCCTATTCAGTCTATTTGAGGTGGACATAGATTTGAATTGAGTTTTGGATACACACCGACAACCCTACATGCCACCACGACTGTGCAAAATGTAAGCGCGACTTTCGTTCCTAGCCCACACTGCTCAGTTACACAAGCTTTTTTTAAATAATTAAAAAAACTCAATTACTGCTCCATGCCCCCATCCAAAGAGTTCTCTGAGACTATATTTGTAAATACAATTGGGTTATGTTAGATGTCAAACCTGTCATTCATCTGTTTTCAGTTCCTGCTTTCAACAACGGACGTGTTTCGAATACGACAATGTCCTGAATTTGAGCTTTGTTCCTCGGAATAAAGTGGTGAAACCTTTTCTCTAAAAAAGTACAATTAGCTGTGAATTAAGTAGTTTAATGGGTTAAATTTGTTATGGTGGAATATTTCTACCTAGGGTCAAGTAATCAACATGGGTGTCATATTTTCAACATTTATTGCAGGATTTAAGCACTATTCTTTCACCGGTAGACAATGTAACATTAGACAACGAGTGGCATGTATTGACTTTATCAGTATTAAAGCCCGAGCAAGCAGCCCAGTCCTGGAGGTGCTTATAGGAGTCTGTGAACTTATGTTTCCGTATTGGTCTTTATATTAAAAAAATACATTTACCAGCTCTCTTTTGGTTGATGGGTTTAAAAAAAAACAAAGACATGCAACCACGAAAGAGCGCAGGGACAGCACCATCTGTTCCATTTTCCATAACAGCATCAGCTGCGCGAGACGTGTTTGAAACGTGTACTGCTCCTCCGTTTCAAAATAGATTTTGTTTGACTTTTTTTTACCTCAACTTTTACCACTTGTTGTAATAAAAAAATGTAAAACATCACATTTTTTGTTATGGCTTGCTTTATTAATATAAGTGCTTTAAAAATTACCAAAATTTGAGTATGTTTCTACAATTTTTTTAATAAAGCAAGTGATCAAAGTTGAGATAAAAAAAATTAAACGAATTTTATTTTAAAATACATCCGGGAAGCAGATAAACAAACTCGAGCGATGACTGTCCTCGAACTGGGCCTTATTTGGGCTGAAACCAGAGCTTGCTCTGACTCTCTTAACTGATAANGAGGATTCTAAAAAAAGAACCGATAAAGCCAAAATCTACAGCAACCGTTGGATGGATGTTGGATGGAGAATTCCTATATAGCTTGCGGAAGCTAGTAATTCAAGTTAGCTTTCATTTTTGAGATTTGTGTAAACAATAGGATCCGTTGGATTTTCTCTCCCGTTCCACTCCTCCCACTTCCTTCCTCCTTCCTACCTGGGTGACATTGTCCAAAGTTTTCTCGAAACTAAATGTCTATCCTTAACATATGAAAAGTGCATGTCCAACATTTGCAAAATGTTTTCTCAACATTTACAAACTCTTTGTTCAACATTTTCCAAAGTGTTACCTCAAAATCTGTATTAACCTATCTCAACATTTGTATTAACCTATCTCAACATTCTGTTCGGAATATCTGTTGTATCCTTAATGGACCGCATTTCTACTGTATTGGGCTTCAATCTAAATAGGGTTTCTAGCTTACGCAAGCCAGATAGGAGCCCCCTGTTGGATGGCATCCGGAAGCAACAAAGTCATCCGTGACTTCGCTCTGTGACGTTAGAGAATCCACGCCGTTGTTAGAGCAAGTCCAACAGATTGACAATATTTCATCTCCAATAGAGAGGTTTTAGGGATTGACAAAAACAAAATATTGAACTACTCTAAAAACTGCTCCATCAGTTCCCCAATAAATCATTCCCAATAGAGTGGGTCCCACGCCACGTCATCACTTTTTCCCCTCCCCGTCTCCCTCACCTCGCCAGGCGCGGCGCCGCGCGCGGCCCGCCGCCGCCGCTCCACCCAGAAGCACGTAGTCCACGCGGTGGGTGGTCTTCGGCACTCCGGCTGCTGCGACGCAGGCAGCGATGGGATCCAGCCAACATCGTTGTCGCTCCTTGCCTCCCACTCCCACCACACTGCCTCCCGCGGCACTCTAGCGCCGAGCTGCTGGTCTGCTCTTGCTGCCATCTCCATGGCCTCCCCCTTCCTCCTCGTCGTGGCGGCGCTCCACTGCAGGCTCGCCGTCGCCGCCCCAGAGGAGCACCTCGTCACCGGCCACCTGTAGATTCGTTTCTACTGCCTCGGGAGCCGCATCGGTGGCGCGGCGCTGCTGGTGAGGGCGGCGGTCGGCGAGCACGCCGCGGCGCTCTACTCGCTGGCGGTCGTCCAGTTCAACGGCAGCGGAGGCGCCAAGTCGAACCGCGACCTCCGCGCGGGCGCACTGGGCCACGTTGACGCGCTCCCCGAGCTCGGGCACTGTCTCCAGGCGGCGGCGCGGACGGAAGCTATGGAGCCCACCGGTTTGGGGGATGGCACTGCCTCCAAGCCTGCTGCTCCTCGGCGAACCCACCTCCGTGCTCGACTCCACCACCGCCGCCCGGATCGTCGTAGGGAGGAAGAGGGACTCCACCAAGGACTTCACGTAGAGGAAGGGCTTGGCGAGGAGGTCCCGCGCGCGTGCGAACACCTTGGATGGGTGCCGCACCGTGATGCCCGCGGCCTCCTCCCCCGTGAGGCAGTTGCCGTCGGCAAGCGCGGCGAGGGTGGGGGACTTGCGCTTGGACATCTCGTTGATGGCGACAGCAATCGGCATGCGGCCAGGGGTGAGGTGCACGGCCGCGACCTTGAGCCACTCGGAGCCGAGGTCGATGCTCGCCACCGCCGCGGTCGCTGACGGGATGGCCACGACTGCCGCGACGAGGACGGCGAGGAGGATCCCCTAAATGCGGAGCTGCGCCATGCCGTGTGGCTACAGGCTGATTCCGTGATCTGCAGTTCCGCTGGCGATGGGCACGCGGGGTTTGTTTCGCTTGCTCGATTTGTTTCCGTTCCCCTGCTCCGACCTGCTCGACGAGGCCATGGACATGATGGCCAGCTTCTTCGCCGAGGACTTCTTCCCCGACGCTACCGGCCGCCTCGTCGACCGCCTCAAGGAGCTCGATGCCTTCTTCGAGACGGTCATCGACCAGCACACATACCCCGCGCGCGTCGTGCTGGAGAACAGCGGCGACCTCGTCGACGTCCTCATCAGCCTC
>JAZFNS010020001.1:30391381-30404877 GCA_037127165.1 Alloteropsis angusta | reverse complement strand
CCTCTGGAGAGCAGGAAGGGAATCAACTCCTTGGTTATCCTGGGTGCTTGGACTTTGTGGAAGCAGCTCAATGATATAGTGTTCAATGGAGGGTCCCCTAATCTGGCGGCTGCTCTCAATGCTGCCAGGGATGAAGCAGGTCTCTGGATGATGGACGGGGCCAAGGGGCTATCCCTCCTCACAGCTGTTGTGAGCTCGGGGGTATAGAATAGTGTGATGGTCAGGTCTTGCTGTTTTTCTATTTGTGAGAGTTTAGCTTGCTGCATTTGCTGGTGGGCACTTTAGGTGTCTGGTCTTGGGGTCTGTCTAAGGACTTGTACTCTGGATCTATTTTTGGATCCCTTTTCTTCTACTATTAATACAATGATGCACAGCTCTCCTGCGTATTCGAGAAAAAAAAGATTCTGATCATGTTAAGTTCACCTATTCAATAGAGAATATCTGTGTAACCTTACTGCAATTAGTAATCTTTGATATGCACAGTTCCATATGTGCAGCACTAGTCCACTAAAATATTTATTCAAGAATTATCTATTATAGATCATATTGGAATTGTAATTTTAATCATTCTGAGTCCATCGGAACTAACGAAGAGGGTTAAAAAATTGCTGGCACATCTCTTTACTCAACATTCTTGATAATATTAATATCTATAGCTTCGCTGAACTCTCGAGGATAACCTGTCTGGTTGCAAGTTGAGAATTATGTTTGGTCTAGCAAATGTTCATCTCACCTTCCATAACTTGCTAAAGATTTTTTTCTTGTTTATCTTCATTGCTTTTATTTAATGTTCCAATCTATGCTACAAATTCGTTTGACAAGTATAATAGCCTATTATCAGTTGGCATGCAGGGCAGCCGCAGAGCACTGTAGCAAGAAGGGGAAAAGCATCACGAAGCTAGCTATGCAATACAGTTTGATGAACAATGAAATTTCAACAGTTCTTGTTGGAATGAACTCTTCGAAACAGGTACTTATTTCCTTTTTGCACTTTTTCCCTCTATGCAGCGTATTCACGAAGCGTGACCAATAAATTATGATCAGCATCTTATGAAACTTGTGTGTTGCTAGAGCTTATCTGCTTGGTTTTGGAATTGACAAGGCCTAAGCTTTTTGTTGAATAATACATTTTCATGCTTCCTCAGTCTTAGCATTAAAGTATATTTAGCTTGATCTTATTACATGGCCTGATGAAAAAAAAAGTAATCTTTCCTTTCTAATCTTAACAAAAAAATATTTATTATCCTTGTAGTATAATCACGTTGTATTGAGTAGAGCAGTTCATTAATAAGTTTAATTATAAAATATCCTTAGTAAGTAAATATAGAGGATAAATATGTATTTTGGACCTGCATTAACATCTGTATGGCAGTTCCCATTTACTTAGCTAGTACATATACTTGATATCCAAGTTGGTGCTCAAATGTCTGCCAGAAAGTTAAGAAATTTATTGCTTCTGTTTCACTGAGGTAAAGAAAAGGGACCTTATGTATGTTAATCCTTTATGTACCGCCATATCACAAACCTTGTCGTTTCTTTTGCTTTTGATTGATTAGTATATGGGAGAAGTCCCATTATGACTGCATTCTGTTGGGCAAATCTTGCCAGTTTTGACATATGGGATGTCACAGAAATTGTTTTGTTGCCGTTCTACCTGTGTTTATATCATGGTGATAATAGCATCCTTTTTGAGGTATGTATTATGCACAAAGGAATGTTTATTACCACTGGGTTTAGCAACCTTGTGGATGCCAAGTGAAACAGAAAAGTTAATTCAATGATAACCATGGAGATTTTTTGCTTGCTCAAACATTATTAGTTTAGGATTGCAAGAATTGACTCCCCATTCAATGTCTTGTGTTTATCTGATGCAAGGTGGAGGAGAACGTGGCTGCAGCACTGGAGTTGTCAACATCAGGCATTGATGAAGAGCTTCTGCATGAAGTTGAAGCAATTCTTGAGCCTGTGAAGAACTTGACTTGGCCTAGTGGCATCGAGCAGGTCTGATGTCGGACAGCATCTTGCTCAGCCGAAAGCTCTCTTGAGCAACGTATCACTGGCGGTCGATTCAGTCAATTGTGTGCCTATACGTCATTGGCTGCAATGTGTGCATCTACATCATTGGCTGCTGATTGCAAATTTGCAATCCCGTATATTTGTTGATGAAAGTGAATGAAGAGGACTGTTGGGGTTTATGGTTGGGTCCTCTAGTAATTTAGCCATGTGAAACCAAGACAACACGAACAATAAAAGATCAATGCTGATCACTGAATAAGCCTTTCCCATACACCTGGGCTGGATTGACGCTTCACGTGTGCATGTTAATCCGATTGCCTAACAAGCAAATTGCACGCCACTTTTACAGTAATGAAACAAGGCGTTGCTGAATGTTTTCTTCTTTCATTTGTCTTTTGTCTGGAGTTTCAATGTAAATTTTTGTTGTTCCGCTAGCGATACAATATATTCTGTCAATCACAAAGTTTGTAGACATAAATTTACACTGCAGAAGCTTTGCTAGATTTAAGATTCACTATTGCTGATCAACACTGGAACATGTTCTCTAAATCTGCCTTCTAAGCATTCAGAATCTGGAAAAGCAACACCAAGCTGTGAAGATGAAAACCGTTGGATACCACAGCTGCTTTGCAAGTTGTACTGTCGACTGTCAGGAGGGAAGAAGAGTGTCCTAAGAGTCCTTTGCTGCACAGCCATGCTCGCCGAGGCCGACGACACCCTCCACCGCCGATATGATCTGGGGCACCGACATGCCGCCCGAGAGAACAATCTCTGCAACAGATTCCCCATTCAGGTGATACCAGATCAAGCTCCAGGGCTCCATGGAAACACAACAGGTTCAATGAGAGAGCCGTTGGTTACCGATGGCCTCCCGTACGGAGAGGTCCGGGATGATGACGTCGGCGCGGCTCATGAGGAAGATGTCGCCGAGGTAGAGGTTGTTGGTGGGCACGTAGACGCAGGCGAGGTCCTGGTTGCCGCGGATGCCGGCGCCGCGCAACGCCACCGTGGACGTGATGAAGCCCAGCGCGTACTCGCCGATCCTGGGGTGCCGGATGATCACCACCTCCTTGAAGGCTCGTGAGCTCTGGTCTGAAGGCATCAACATTCAGAGTATTTTGCTCAAGAGATATATATTCTGCCGATGTTAAGCTGGAAATAAACAGCAAGGTTAACTTGATATGACTTCGAGATGAGTTTCTACGTACCTGGTGATATGGCGGCACTGATTTGCTTGGAAGCCGAGTAGATGTGGCGCACGAGGGGCATCCTCTTGATGCAGAACTCACCGAGGCCGAGCAGAGAGGCGCCGAGCCACGACGACATGAACACGCCGATGAGGAAGATGAATGTGATGGAGGTGACAAACCCGAGACCTGCCCGAGATGAAACTGAGATGGTCATCATCGATTGCAGACAAAAAAAAAGTACTGATGATGTTACCGTAGTTCATTTCTTGTCACAGCTCATTTTCCCAGATGGGATCAAGGTGTTACGTACCGAAGAGATGTATCCCGAGATGGATATAGATGGGCGAGAAGAAACCGTCGACGAACTGGATGAACCACCATGTCGTGTAGAAGGTGATGGCGATCGGGAGCAGGATGACGCTGCAACAGAGTGCACATCGCTAGTTCAGTGATCGATCTGCGAATACTATCACTATTGCACTGATACAAGGTGCGCACCGACCATCCAGACATAAACTTCTTCCATGCCCAGCTCCGTATCACTCGTGAAAACGCCTGCAGCACAATAAGAAAATATACAGCATTAATTGTAAGTTGGAACCATCATAGGTCTGTTGGGAAAACCACGCAAAATTCTGCTCCCAAATGCTGTATATTTCATCGCAATTTCACCCAGTTCGTTTAGGACATAGGAATTTAGAACGATTTTTGCGAGTATCAATGCTGATTTCTGCATGATTTTCTGATGTTTCAGATCATGGAGCCGCTGAATCTGTTGTTTTCCTAAAATCCTATGATCAGTAACTCAGTACCACCGGGCACGACACGAACAAAAATTACCTCGATGCCGGTGGGGTGGTGGTGCAGGTGGAGCGTGCGCGCCGACGTCACCGGCGGCAGCGGGCCGACCATGACGGGAGGGGTCGGCTCGGGGTCGTCCTCGTCGACGGCGGCGTGCTCGCCGGCCACCACCGGGAGGAGCAGCTCCCGGTCCCTCTCCCTCCCGGCCATCGCGTTCCCGGATCCAGGCCAGCGGAACGTACGAGCGTGTGGCGAGCGTGGCCCAACCGCACTATTTTTGCGCGCCAAGTGCCCGACGGAGATGCTGGATCGGGCCCCTTCAGCGGACCGGGTGAAATTGCAAAGGGGAGGTAAGAATGGTGGTTGTGGAAGGCCGACTGATCGCCACGTGTGTTTGAGTGCGTGGGCCCGCTCTTGCGTTTGGCTGTACATGTCAGCAGCTTGTTAGCCTAGCTGGGAATGGGAGAGTTTACAACCCTAATATAAGTAGGTCGACACGACATATTTTGTAATCTATTGGGATAATTTTTTAAATAAAATTAGGACGTCACATCACATGACATTTCTCTATACAGTAATTCGTTATGTGCAACATGTCATTGATAAAAAAGGACACGTTTTCTTGGCCTAAAATTGCCTAATAAGAAGTGTTGTCTCAGATTTTGGTTGTTTTGACTTTTGCCAGGCGAGTCTAGAGCTAAAATGTTTGTTTGGTGGATGTCTAGGATAAACCAAAATAGAGTTTATACCTCTATAAAATCAGCCCTAAGATAACTATGTCACCACCAATTAAACTACTATATATATAACCTTTTGGAGCAACTATGTCACCACCAATTCAACTAGTATATATATAATCTTTTGGAACATACTCGCTCCTTTTTATAAGACATCATTTGATTTGACATAGTCTTCTAAACTATATTTTGACTATAAATTACTTTTATACTATATTGGTACTGGATATAAAATCATAGTCACATGAATCTATTTTGACATACAAATTCAATAGTACCATTTTTGTATTACTAAACACATATATTTTTAAAATAATTGTTCATAATAACTTTCAAAGCTTGATTTTTGAAATACGTGCACGCCTTGCAAAAGGGAATTGAGGCAGTACGGCAGTTTATTGGACATGTCAATTCCGGAACCTCTTTGCCCAGGGTCAATATAGCTAGGTCGATGGTCAATGACTTGATGCAATTACCTTCTTTTGGCATCCTGCATTTTCTGCCGTACAAACACAAGAGTCGTATACATGATGTACGAGAAACAAGTCGCTCTCGACATGCCACTTTTGTGATGGGCGACTACAATAGCATGTAGCTAACCTTTAATTACAACCTTATCTACCAGATACCATCACCATCACAATGACTCTCCAAAGGCTATAGGTCTATAACGGCACGATTCCTTAGGTGTACGATGATCACACATACATTTACCGCAGACAGCTACCACACAGAGCTCTCCTCTGTCAATGTGTGACGCCATAAGCCACATAAACCATTCTTGATTCGTGTAAAAACGACATGTCATGGCCACGCAGGCTACACATAGATCTGATTCCAGTGTACACAAATGGAGGTTTATTTTCAGATCCATCCATGGTTGCAGTCGCGAATTACATCACCCTACTAGGCTACTACATCCTATCTAAGATTTTCTTATAAAAAAAATTCCGCTAGATTCACATGCCAGGACATAGCATAGCAACAAACCATGCTACACATAGTGGCAGAGAATAGAGCCTTTTGTATCTTTGCTGAATCCAAAAAGAGTAGAAACTCAATTGCCAATTCGAATCTCATGTTGCATCCTCCCCTCTGAACTTGTCAGATGCTTCTTTGCATCTTGCCAACCTCAGACACGACAAAACCCAGAACCGGGGCTTTGGCTCCACCCATCTATCCAAGGACGTTCATTGGCAACTTACTAAAAAAAATTCCCCTCCGCTTTTCTATATAGCATTTTTTTTCCTTACAAGTTTACAGGAATACTTTGGACAATAAGCACTGTATTAATATATCATCTATTTATGAGAGTAAACCTCCAACTATAATGATAAGAAATTATCTCTTCAATATGAATATAATATCATCAAGTTTATACATATTGACAGAGTACATTTTTCTCAGATTTAAATTGAGGAAACAAAATAAGATGGAGGTAATATGTATAATTAATAGCACAGATGCACAATATATCCCTGCCTACTCAAGTTTGAATTCAGATGCATATTTGTTGTTTACTCACCAGAGACCGGCATAGTACACATTTAGTTTATCCTACACGTGTTAAGAAAACTAATATGCATGGAAATAAAATTTGAGAGAAAATAGGTTCTGATGCCCTGATGGGAGTTAGCACTTAGCAGATATAGACCCCTCCTGGCCTCTGACGTCTCCTCCAACTCAGTCACCACTTTTTTTCAGAAGCCATTACACCCCTTCGTGGTGTTAGTGGAACCCCATCTCACAAAGTTGACACCTGCTCTTCTCCACCAACCCCAAATTCTCCTTCATCCATCTCCTCCTCCAGCTCGATCCAATCCTTTCCTTCCCTTTTCCGTCTCCACCAATCCACCAACCCATCGATCATCCACGCTGTTCCGCACCACCACCGATCATCATCCGGCCAGAGATTTCCGTCTCCTTCTCTGCAGAGCTCTCGCGTGCTGCGTGCATGGCCTCCACCTCTGCGCTCGCTTTCCTAGAGTAGCAGCAGAGAAGAGCAGAGCAGGCAGCCATGCTCCGCGAGCTCCTCGCCGTGGCGGCGCGCGCGGCGCTGGAGTGGGCGCTGGCGTCGCTCCTGCTCGCCAACGGCGCCGCCTTCTGCCTCGTGGCCGCCGCCGCCGCGCGTCTCCGCCTCGGCCCGCCCTGCATCCTCTGCGCTCGCGTCCACCGCCTGCTCTGCTCGTCCTCTGCCGCGACTCAGGACAGCGACGCCTTGCGCCTCCTCCTCTGCGACGCACACCTCGCCGCCGTTGCCGCGGAGCCTCGAGCTGGCTCCGGTCGCTTCGACGGGGACGCGGGGAAAGGCGGGTTGATCGAGACCGATGATCTGGACAAGGTGTCAGGTAAACCTTCGATCCCATCTTCTCCTCTGCTTGTTGCTGCCGACTGATCTCTGAAGTCTGAACATTCTTGAACGAAATTAGCATTAACTGTCCACTAGACTACTCGATTGTTATGTCCTTATCATTTGTTTGAAAATAGTTAGTTGACGCTGTCGCAATCAAGTACTAGAGCGAACTTTTTCTCCTGCAATTGTTGGATCACAACACACTTTGTAAGGTGGTGCATCATGACTAGTTTTTGGTTGGTTCAACCACAACCTTAGTGAAACGAAAATTAATTGAAATGCAATTACGCGAGTTGTTATGGAATTCAATGCATCTTGTGTTAAATGAGAGAAAAAAAGGGACCCTTGATTTATACTACTTCTATAAGTCATTATGGAATTCAAGTTTCCAGTGGACTTGGGTTCAACACAATATAGCAAATGCCCTCTTCAATCACTGAAAGGTTGTTGGAGGGTGAACTCAATGCAATTGCTGGGCTAAGGCGGCAATTTCAACTGAAAGTAAACAAGCATGGACAATTTGCCAAACGAAACAAATCGGTGCCTATGTCAATGAACAGCATATGTCAAAATGGTCATGGTCATGAATTCATAGTGATGTGTTGCCAATTGCCATTGTGTTGTGTTCATTGAGAATTTGTGATTATGACAAGATACCGTTGTAGGGGCCGTGCAAAGTCAATGGTTCAAAAGGTTTAGCAGATGTACACTCGAATCTACATCATATATAAAGTTTATACGGAGAAAACTAAAGTTGTGAAGTTTTTGTGTTTAGTATTATATGAAAAAACTAATGACCCAATTAAACACCCTCGTTGTACTTTTGTTCAGGTCTACGAGCTCTTGGATTAAGAGACACCCTGCTCTAGGATGGAACCTTAGGCTTGATATACTATAAAAAAGCTCATTCCTCTCTTTAGTAGTATGATTTATTTTTCAGAACACATTTTACATAAAATGCACAAACTGATCTTTCACTAATACTCCTTCCGTCCCAAAATATAAGCATTTGTTGACTTCTTCTGTTCATGTTTGACCATTTGTCTTATTTAAAAAATTATGAAAATGTTATTTATTTTATTATGACATGTTTTATTATTATATATATTTTAAGTATATCATAATTGTTTTTATATTTTCACAAAATTTTTGAATAAGACGAATGGTCAAATGTGATCGGAAGAAGCCAATAAATATATATATTTTGGGATGGAGGAATTACCAAGGAATTGAATTTATTCAGTGGTTCTGTGCATATGCAAATAACATATTCTTATTGTCGTCATCAGTAAGACAACCTGATGAGATTGCTGAAAGTTTCACACCTGACAGCTGACGTGCTCAACTTCGCAGGCCTGGAGACGCACCGCGTTGTCTCCATCGGCAGCGAGATATGCGAGCAGGATCACGACGATAACGGACAACCCCACGCCGCCGACCACCGCAGCAACATCGCAAGAACCAGCAGCAGCGAGGACGGTGGCAGCGGCGCGCTCGTCTCCCTCTTCGAGCTGGCCCCGATCATCCCGCATCCACGGGGCGGCGACTACTCCTCCGTGGACCAGGACACGGCGCCGGAGCTGGTGGCCGTGGACGGCGACGAGCGCCTCACCGTGGGGCAGATAGTCTCCTTGCTCCGCGAGCAGAGGCGGGAGCTCGAGACGCTGCGCGAGGAGCTCGCCTCGGAGCGGCGCGCGAGGGTGGAGGCGGAGGAGTACCAGCGGCAGCTGGAGGAGCAGGGGGAGCTGGACCGGGAGGCGGCTCGGCTCGCCATGCAGCTCGTCCACGAGAGCGAGACGGAGAAGCACGGCCTGCAGCGGCAGCTCGACGCGTGCAGGGTCAGGGCACAGCTCTACCGGTCCGAGGTAGCAACTGCCATGGGCGACGGCGACGATGCCGGCGGGGAGGCGAACGGGGGCGACGGCAACAACTACCAGTCTCTCGTGGACTTCTTGCCGGGGTCGGTGTACTCATCCTCGCCGGACCTGGCCAACCTCCTTAAGCTCTATACCGAGTCCGGCAATGGTGGCGGCCGTCGTCAGAGCGATGATTACGGCGTGCCGGCGGTTGCAGTGGTCGAGGAAGAAGCGGAGGAGGAGGAAGAGGAGGTGACGACCGTCGCTGTCACTGTCACCGCTGCCACTGAGTCGAGCGAGGGTGTTGATGTGACCACCGCCATTGTTGGGGAATCTTTACATGAACCAAGCACTAATAGTTGTCAAACTGATACAGCTGCAGAAGCTGCTTAACTAGCCCCGGCATCAGTGTCATCTTGTACTGTAAATTAAATTGATTTCTCCTGTGTATATTTGGTTTTTCTATTTTCTTTTGTCTTGCATACGAGAGATCGAAAGCTTTGGAGTGTATGTCCAGATGTACATTCATACATGTAAATTGTTTGTCCATCGAGGTGTTGAAGACAAGAAATTTTGAATCGTGTCGCGGGTGGGGGAAGATGCTTTTCAGAGATGACTTCATGGACTGACTGAATGTATATCTATCTATTTCTGTTCTAGACTATTAAAACGAGTTCTTTATAAAACACCTTGTTCCTCAAACATTTCAACCCACTCCTTGCGAAGGACCCACCTGACGGAAGTTACAGAGAGAAGAAATAACAACACTTTCTAAAATGTTTTGGAGGTCTTGGCTCTACTTTTTTCCAAGGATCTGCGCGTGGTGTGTGCATTAAGGCATCAACTCGCATGCAGGTCCCCGGCAATTAATTCCTTTGCTAGTTGTTCTGCTTAATCACGGTTGAATTATGCATTTGCACATGAGCAGAAATTCACTTGAACTTTTTTTAATAATAGAACTAAAACATCCTAGTCTCTGCACCATTTAGAATAGTGTACACAGTAGTTCAGATACAAAATGGGGAGCACTTAGGCTCACAAATACCAAACGGATCAGCACATAGTTCATAAAACGGAAGTAGCAGAAACTAGTTCTCAATTCTATTGGAGAACTTCCATCCAAAACGAGCAAAGACCTACATATCCACCGTCTCCAGGATTCGACACGCCTTCTTGAGGTTTGCTCTTGCCTCTTCCTCCTTAAGCAGCATAGACCAAGTTCTTGTCCAATGTATGGCTCTGAAGATTACCTGCAAACAAGTATTAGATTTATTGTGGTTAAAGACCATATCATTTCTATTCAACCAAATAGCCCAAACAACAGTGGTTAGCCCTACACACATTTGTTCTCTCATGGCCGCCTGTATACCATTTAGCCATGGTCCAAACATGTTTGCTATGCTCGTTGGTGGTTGAATTCCAAAAGCAATGTGTACTATATTCCATACTAGTCTGCTAAAGTGGTATTTTAAAAATAGGTCCTCTATGGTTTCTAAGGAACTACAGAAACAACAACTCAGGTTTCCTTTTCAATTCCTCTTTGCAAAATTGTGTTTGGTGAGGGTTACCTCCCTTTTGAAAAGGCTTATGAGAAAGTAAGATGGCCCATTCCTTTACAAACATTATGTAGGGAAGGTTTCTCGTCCAAGTGGATATCTTGGGTGCAATCTTTTGTCTCGGGAGGAATAGTCTTCTTTCATTTTGTTCATGGACCATGACCTCAAAAAATCTTGCAACAGAAGCTACTGCTTTGTGCTTTTGAGCAATTATCAGGGCCCAAAATTAATTTTTGCAAAAGTGAAATCTTCTGCTTTGGCACTGCATAGGAAGCAATATATGAGTACAAATATCTTTTTGTGTGTAATCTAGTGATTTTCCAATGAGATATTTGGGGATCCTTATACACTAGGAAGCATTCAATTGTTGATTGAGTGGAGGAGCGTTTCGAGAAATGACTTAGTAGTGGAAAGGAAAACATTTATGAACAGGGGATTGGTTGAGACCGATCAACTCAGTGCTTAGTAGTTCATTTTGAAAGGTGTACTTAAAAAACTAGACTACATTCGGTCACATTTTTTTCTATCAGTGTGATGAACAAAAAAGAAAGTATTGTCTTGCCAAATGGGATATATTGTGTGTAACACCATAATTTTCATCACAGGAAAGTATAGCAACACTTCTGAAATTTTCTAGGATTTATTTAAGGCTAAAATAAATTTCTAGGAATTAGTTGGAATTATTTAGGGTTATATCATAATTAATATCAATTTAAATAATTTTTAGTCGCAAGTGTGTTGTTGCTTTTTGTGCCGCTCCATTGGTTTTGTATTGCTTTGGTCCAATTAGTTTGAGTTCAGCTCATTTGAATTCGAATTTATTTGAATTTGTTCGATCTTTAAGAAAGTTATTTTTGCAAAAGTTCGATTTTGCTCTTTGAACTGTTGTCTCAGCATAGTTCTTCTCCCTATCTTTTTCCCCTCGGCCCAGCTTCACCCCAGCCCATTTCTCCATCGTCGCCCCGCGTGATCACTTCTCTCTCTCCCTCTCTCCTTCCGCCGCATGGGCCGAGTTAGTGCCACCCTGCCTGCGGCTAGTTACCTTGTTGGCCCGCGTCCTCATCTCCCTCCCTTTTCAGCCGTTGACCCATGGGGCCCTCTTGTCATCCCCCTCCTTGATCCATTCTAGAGGTGGACTCGTCTTGAGTCCAACCGAGCCAAGCTCGATCCGTTGTGCCGTCAACCCCCTAACCTCCCCCTAGAACCCTAAGCTTCCTCGAGTTGAAGCTCCTGCAGCCTCCACCGCTTGAAGACCTACCCGAGCCGCCGCCGCCACCTCTGGAACCACGTGGACACCTCCTCGAGATTCACGTTAGTGTAAGGAAGCTGCCTAGCCGACCCAAGTCCTCAATCTCATTCGGATTATCCCAAATAGCTCGTCGTATCTGTGCAACTCCGCCCGAGCTGCCCCTCCTCGCCGCTGGTTGTCCTCATCCTCCATCCATCATTGAAAGTCCCCTGTTCGAGTTTGTCACCTCGCGAAGAAGCTCCATATCCAATCCATGCTCAAATCTGACCATAGGAGCTTGAGATTGAGTTTATTCCAGCGGGAACGCCGCCCTCCGCCGCCGTGCGCCGCCGTCGTCGTCGTTAATCACCGCCGAGTAAGCTCAACCATCCATCAAGCGATCTACGGTCCGGATCAGTGTCAAGCACCAGCGTACTAGTCAGGCAAGGCAGGTTTGCTACAGAGATCCTGAAGTTTTGGTGAATTAACCCGCCATTCGTGCTCAGTTCAAAGTATTTACAAGTGAGTCCTTATCTCTTTTAGTTTAACGCATGATCTCTTCAGGATTAGAACCCGCCGTCCATGTCTCGTTATTTTACAACTTAAACCATGAAGATATACACATAATTATGTTAAGTCCTTGGTTTATTTTAGTCTAACCCCTGGAAGGTCCTGTTCTTTGCAGTTAAGCCCCTGGAACCCCGTTTCAACCATATCTCGACCATTCTAACTCTGTTTTCGATGATTCTTCCGCTGACATGACCATAAGGATATGGACTATAGCTTTGTGCCATTATTTTGTACTATTGGCCATGACTGGTTTATTGTTATTATTTTGTTGTATTGTTCTCTTTGTTTGTGTCTCTGTGCTACTAATAGAAGGTACATGTTTTGAGGAGTACAAGAGTCATTCTTCTTGATTCGAGGATCCAACTGTGCAGACTCTGAGCCTTAGAATTTATTATCCGGATTAAACACAAGTGTATTCTTGATCATGACTTTTGTCCTAATAATCATATGATATGCTTACACCATAGTTACTGTCTTACTGAGTTCGGTCCAGGTGGGGGTGGACGAAAGCTCGACAGACCGATCCGGTTCCCCCGAATCCCTGCAATCTTAGCACTGACGCTAAAAAGCCCGACACACCGATCCGGTTCCCCAGAATCCCCGCAATCTTAGCACCGCAACTCCAGCGCCCCCACTCAGGGAAAGGCCTAATCGCCCCAAAAGACAAGTCTGGTAGGGGAAGGGTGGCTCTCCCTTTTAAGGTGGCTTCATCCTCCGTAGTTAATGTTGGGGATTTTACCTTCGAGGAAAACGCCTTCGAGACATGAAAATGCACAATCGACTTCGGGTCCTGACTAACCTCGGTCTAACCTGGTAAAGAATCAACTATAATTTTGACAGGTGTAATCGTCTTCGAGGGGACATCCAAAAAACGAAGACGATCATCGAAGCACGATCGAAGATAGGCAGGAGCAAAGTGCAGTCGACCGAGGAGTTCGTCACGAGAGTCTTCTTCGAGAACACTCAGATCAAGCACGAAGGCGAATATCGAAGGCAACGACTCCTCGAAGGAAGCAATGAGGGAGTCAAGGCCGGTGCAAAGCTAGTCCACGCGGTCACACTGAAGCATTAGAATGACCTTTTTACCCTTAGAATATTGTAACACTATACAGTCTGTAACATGTGAGCTACTTTTTAGGGGCGTTGTGGGGCTATAGAAGGTGACCCCTGGGCTCCCTATAAAAGGAGA
>JAZFNS010020001.1:29989536-30007024 GCA_037127165.1 Alloteropsis angusta | reverse complement strand
TGCTACTCGAGCAAGGCATGAACTTGGGATTTTCCGGTAATGTGATGTTGCATACATTTTATTTTCACTAACCCCTAATTCTGCCCGTTTTGTAAGTATGTGTGCAGGAGGTAATTTAATGAAGAAAACGATTATAGAAGCTGCACAAATCTTACAAAGGGTATGCAATGGAGAAAGAGTACAACGAGATCGGGAAAAACGATGTCAGGAGAGGCAAAACGATTGAAGCAAGTCCGAGACGCTTGCTGAAATTTTTGAAAAAGATGAACCGAAGCTCAAGGAAGATGAACCAACCATACAAGAAATTGAAGAACCACTTCCTGAGGTAAGACGAGTCATTCCGCATGTTAAAAATGTTGAAACTAAGATGAGTATAGGCCGAAGTTTGGAGAATGCTGGACCGTTGGCGGAATTCGATCAACTTGATTGGATTCCAATTGATTTTGGTCACCTCATCAACTACCGACCAGTACCAAATGTGTGATCACCAAGAGCAACAAGTGCCTCAACCTAAACCCTAAACCCTAAGGAGGTTCTTGCGCTCTTTGGTGCCTCGGTTCATCATCCAAGCTCCTCCCCAGATGGTTCTTTCATTCTGCTTGCGACTTTTCGTCGTTACACCTTTCGTCTCTGACTGAAACTTCAGTCAGTTTTGCTCTTGCTGCTTGCTTGGGTGGTTCTACTACTGGGTTTCATGTTCAGTTCTTGAGTGACCGACATTTCAAGTTCTCAGTCTCTTGCAAGAAAGTGGGTTTTCATATCTACAATCTTCGTCGCTACATTGGGTCTTCTTTCGATGTCTATTTCCATCTCTGGAATAATGGTGTTCCCCATTGGGAAAGGGAAAAACATCTATGGGAGCTTGAGCAGGAGAAGGAATGGATCAAATATATGTCCAAGAGTCAAAAACGCAAAGAGAAGAGAAATCAGTCTAACTCCAAACAAAAAAGGGTGCGTTTCGCTGAAAACCTTGTGCAGGATTCCCCTCAGCCAAAGCATAAGCCTCGGGAGACAATTAGATTTGGCTCATTTGATGTTCCTCTCCATCAAGATTCTTGGTTTTCCTCTTCGTTCGGGAATCTTTGCTTGTCAGCAGACTCTTTTACTGTGCCAATTTCTTCAGTATTCCACAGGCTGGAACATGACCTGCAGCATGTTGCCGAGTAGCAGCAGGTGAAAAGCACCAGACATTCATCCGGGATCCCGGGCAGGCGCAGTAATTTGGAGAAATTAAACGCAAGACAAGGAAGTTCAAATTCGTTCTATGGGCCGTTTCTCCCGTGTAGCAAATGTTTGGCTCCGGGTCACCGGGCGGCTGCCTGTGCTTTGCCGTTTCACTGTAAACGATGATACAATTATGGCCACAAAGCCTGAAGCTGCTTCTCCAAATTCAAGTCCAAGACCCAATGGGCCCCCAAGAATGTGAAGAGTACTGATTATGGACAGCCCAAGAAGTCAAAGAGTTACACCGGGGAGGGAAATATTGACCCGGTGGGGGAGAACTCGGCCTCACCATCTTCCACAGCAGAGCCACCACTGGTTTCCCCCGCATTTACACCGAGCACCCCACCCTGTTCATCTTCCATCCCGGAGGAGGAGCCTCTGCCGGCGGACGAAGACATGGCAAACTTTCCTTGCAACCCCATGCTCTACGTTCCGGCGGGACAGCATGTTGAGCACGGTTGGGTGCGGCCCGCGAGATCGCGAGTGGCACTTGGCGGCGAGCCTCTCCGCCGCCATGAGCAATACGCGATCATCGAGCTGGAGCCGGAGCCGATGTAAGAACAGGTCGAGGAGCTGCTACATGACGTGTCATACTACTTGGAAGAACATTTCCCGGTGAGGGTCATCTCAGCTTTTCCCTCTCCGCTTGGCTTGGGTCTGTTTCAACTAGAAGATCCAGTTCAACGTTTGACTCTGCTAGATGCTTCCCCAATCCCGTTTGGACATGGTATGCTTAGAGTTAGGAAACATGATGAGGCTTTGAACCTACGCTCGTGTGTTTTCACAACAGATTGTTGGATTAAGTTTCTAGCGTTTCCTCTGGATTACCAGACTGTGGACTTCATCAGACGTTGCGCCCTTTGGTAGGCTTATTCAGTGGTTTGAGGGGCCTAACAAATCTCGTGTGCTCACACGTTGCCTTGTACTTACCCTGGCAAGAGTCCCTAGAAGTGTCATTGTGTCATAGGGTTCCATGCTTGGGGGCAATGGAAGATCATGGTCAGTTCCAGTTTTCATCCTCGGAGGCCAATTTCCTGATGCTTTCCCTAGTGATGAGGACCATGTTCTTCCAGCTGATGGTAACCCTCACCCAAAGCATGGCGGGGTGCAGCATGGTAACGCCAACGCTCCCCTGCACTGGCATCATGACTTGGCCGGTGCAGGACAAGCAGCACATGTAGAAGTTGGCATGAATGAGGAGCAAATGCAGCAGGCAGCAGAAGATCTGCAGATACCAGTAGACAATGGAGCTGAAAATGGGCATAACTAGCCACCAGTGGAACAGATGGATGGAGATGATCACCAAGAGCAACAAGTGCCTCAACACCCAAATGTGCCACAGGACACCATATCATTTGATCAGTCTGGTTCAACTGCCCATTACTTGACAGCTCATGGACTTGATATCTTGCTTTCAGTTGATGACATTATCAATGGCAATGTTCAGAACCATCCTCCAGTGATGCAACCTCAGGACAGCAAGAAGTGCAAAGCCAGCTGCCAGTCACTTTCCAGATCATAGAAAGGCAGGCCTTTGAGAATCTATCAAAGGAAATCATCAGGGCCCCACTCACCACTGTCACTCTAGTGGAAAGGGTTGATTTCAGCTGTATGATGCCCATCATAGTAGAGAAATAAGTGCTGCTCCAGGAGCATGTTATGACAGAAGACATACACCTTGGAGATGACCCTCTGGCTGTCATCCCCTACAAACCATCCCTCCATGCCATTATGATTAAAGTTTGGGCTGAGGCCCAAGGGGAAAAGAGCAAGGAAACTGATATGTCTGCACCAACTGAAGAGGACATTGAGCCTCAGAGGCCACTCCATGTGCAAGAAGAAGAAGTAGCTGAAGACAGGACTGTCAGTATCCCTCAGATCACCTCAATGACCAATCCTTTTGTTCCTTTAGAAGAAACTTCAGTGAGAAGGAGTAGCAGGAGGAACCAAAACAAAGATGATTTCAAGCTGTACCAGCTGGAAGATCATCCTCGTAAGAAGCAGAGAGTATGGGCAGAGGTGCCAGTCAGGAAAAAGGGGTCCAAAGCTGCTTGACAATCCCCCTAGCCCAACAGATGGTGTTGTTCCTGCACAGATCCCAATTGAAATTCTCCAAGGTTGGGGAATAGAATGCAGCGTTGCTCCTGAGGAGTTGACGGAGGAAGCCCTGTCCAAGGGCCACTCTAGGCAGGAGGCTTAATGGAAGTGCAGCCCAGAAGTGTTTTGCACAGGGATGGGAATCATGTATTCCTCCCTGGTGGCCTGGAGACTGGTTTTCTTTATATTTATGCTTTGTGGTTTTATTCCAGAACCTATGTTCTCGTTGTTCCTGTGAACTGTTGTTTGTGGTATTTATGCTTGATGTGGCTATGCTTGTGTCGGTGGTGGCTCTGGTTATATATGGTTATTGTGCATTTCAGTCAAAGCTCTTTATTGGTTTTATTTGTGACCTGGTCCTTCCAGTGTCGTACTTATGGTGCCATGGGCAATTGTCATGTGCTGGTGGGATTTTCGCCCCATTTCCTCTTCACTAGTGGTAGAAGTTACTCTCATCCATTCTGGTTGCTTCAATGAATAGATCATGGAATATATTATGTTGGAATATTAGAGGAATCAATAGTGAAGGGAAGTGCGATGCTCTCAGAAACAAGATTGAGGAAAGTGCCTGCTCTATAATCTGTTTACAAGAAACTAAACGAGAAGTGTTTGATACCCCATACATCAGGAAGTTTGCCCCCAAACATTTTGACAAATTCGACTATATCCCCTCTTGTGGTGCGTCTGGTGGTATCCTTGTAATTTGGAACAGCAATATTTTTTATGGCATTACCATTGAGAAGCTGAACTTTGCCATAACAATGATGTTTACATCAAACCACAATGATGATATTTGGAAGATGTCTATGGTTTATGGTCCCTGCCAAGAACCAGCCAGATCTCAGTTCATGCATTGGTTCAAAGCTCAACAAATTCAACCCTTGGATAGCTGGATATTCCTAGGTGATTTCAATTTCTATAGGTCCTTGGATGACCGTAATAAGCCGGGAGGAAACATAAATGACACTTTTATTTTCAATGACGCCATTGGACACCTTGGATTGGTGGAGCTACCAATCAAAGGAAGCGCCTTCACCTGGAGTAATATGCAAGATGACCCCCTCCTCAAGCAACTGGACAGGTTCTTCACCTCAGTTCACTGAACCAGCCAATTCCCTAATTCGATGGTAATGCCCCTCTCCAAACCCATCTCTGATCATATACCATGTAAGATTGTTATTAGTACAAGTATTCCAAAGTCCAGAATCTTTCGCTTTGAGAACTTTTGGCCTGAAGTTCATGGATTCATAGACGTGGTTAAAGCCTCTTGGATGGGAAACTCTCAGCACAGGAACAACATTCCATCTACATTAGCAGCCAAGCTCAAAAATCTCAGATATGTTCTAAAAAACCTGGAGTAGGAAACTGTCCAATCTGCAAGGCCTTATTGACAAATCCAACAAGGTTGTCTACTTTATGGATAGTTTGGAGGAATGTCGACCACTGTATGACCTTGAATGGAATTTCAGAGAAATAATTAAAAGGCACCTGCTGTCCCTGCTAAAGTATAAGAACACATACTGGAGGAAGAGGTTTACAGCAAACAAAATCAAATATGGAGATGAATGTACAAAATTTTTCCATGCAATGGCAATGGTGTCTTATAGGAAGAACCTCATTACCCATCTGAAGGATGACTGGGGACAGGAGATCACTGATCATGATGGAAAGGCAGCTTTGATTTGGTCTTCCTACAGAAATAGAATGGGTATTTCAGAACAGCCCACTATGAGGTTTAATCTACAGAATCTGTTTCACCTTGAGGTAGATCTAAACAGCCTTGTAGAACCCTTCACAAAAGAAGAGATTGATAGAGTTATCAAGATCATGCCTTCTGATAAGGCGCCAGGGCCAGATGGGTTTAATGGCCTGTTCATGAAAAAGTGTTGGGGGATCATAAAGGAAGATTATTATAAGCTCTGCCAAGCTTTCTTTGAGGGGAACATTGATCTATAGGCTATCAACAATTCCTTCATAACTCTGGTACCAAAGATTCATAACCCTGAAACTCTCAATGACTTTCAGCCCATATCTCTTCTAAATGGCAGTATCAAAATCCTCACCAAACTCTTAGCAGAAAGGCTGCAACTCATTATACTGAAGCTTATTCATGTTAACCAATATGGCTTTCTAAAATCTAGGTCCATTCAGTACTGCCTTGCTTGGTGTTGTGAGTACATCCATCAGTGCCACCAATCAAAAAAGAAAATAATCATCCTGAAATTGGACTTTGCCAAAGCATTTGATACTATTGAGCATTGTGCCATGATAGAAATCATGGAGCATATGGGTTTCCCAAGCAAATGGCTACAATGGATTAAGCTGCTTTTCTCTTCTGCTCAATCCTCGGTCTTATTGAATGGTGTCCCGGGGAAACAGTTCAAGTGCAAGAGAGGAGTACGCCAAGGTGATCCTCTCTCACCCCTCCTCTTTGTATTGGCAGCTGAGCTGCTGCAGGTGGTGGTCAACAGAGCCTATCATGATGGTCTCATCCATGAACCCCTTGCAAAGGGTGACACTGATTTTCCTATAGTGCAATACGCCGATGACACCATTTTAATTATGCAAGCTGATCAGGCCCAGCTACACTCTTTAAAAGAAACCCCGCAAATCTTCTCAGAATCTACAGGCCTCAAGGTTAACTATAACAAATCTCTGATAATTCCTATCAATGTAACTGAAGGAAACCTGGTCTCCTTGGCAGAAACTGTTGGATGTCAAATAGGAACCATGCCTTTCACTTATCTCGGTTTGCCCATGGGGACAACAAAGCCAAAGATTGGGGACTTTTCTCCTGTAATGGATAGAATTGAACATCGGTTAACTTCATGCTCCTCCTTGCTTTCTTACTCTGGTCGTCTGCAGCTAGTAAACTCAGTGTTAACTCCTTCCTGTCTCTATGTCATGTGCTCCCTCAAGCTGCACAAAGGAGTTATAGATAATATTGACAGGGCCTAGAAACAGTGCCTTTGGCGTGGAAGTGATCAATCAAAGAAAGGTGGGAACCTGGCAGCATGGCCAATGGTCTCTCTGCCCAAAGTAAAGGGAGGTCTCGGAGTTCTGAATCTCAAGCTCCAGAATGATGCCCTTTTGCTCAAACATCTGCATAAATTCTATAATAGGGCCGATATACCATGGGTTAACCTCATTTGGACAACATACTACCTCGACAAGGTACCCCATGGAGCTCGAGAAGTTGGTTCCTTTTGGTGGAAAGACATCCTAAGACTCAGTAATTTATATAGAGGAGTTGCCAAGTGTAATTTAGGGGATGGATCCACAGTGCTATTCTGGGAGGACCTTTGGAGCCCTATTGTTCTGGCTGATCAATTCCCTAGACTCTACTCCTTTGCCTCTAATCAGCTTGCCTCAGTTAGAGATGTTGTCCAAGCAGTGGATCTTGACTCTTTATTTGCCTTACCCCTATCCCGAGAGGCCTTCCAGGAACTGCAGCATCTGAGGTTACACCTACAAAATGTTCCATATAGGCCTAATGCAAGGGATCAATGGACCTTTATCTGGGGTAATGCAACATACACATCTGGCAGGTTCTACAGATTTGTCTTCTCAGGTATCCCGGCAGAATCAACCTTCGCCTAGCTGTGGAAAACAAAATGCACCCCGAGAATTAAGTTCTTTACCTGGTTGCTTATTGTGGATTGGCTAAACACAAGGGACATCATGCGCAGACAGAATTTCCATGTCCAGTCGGGCTACAACTGTGTGCTATGTCAAGAAAATGTTTCAGAGGACCGTGATCATCTATTCTTTGATTGCTCCTTTGCCAGGCAATGTTGGAATAAGCTGCAAATCCAATGGGATATGTCTCTGAATATCCATGCCAGAATCCAATCTGCTCGCCAGCTCTTTCAACAGGTTTGCTTTATGGATATATTCTCTATAGAAGCTTGGGAAATTTGGAAAAGTCGAAATGCAGTCATCTTTGACAGAGCGCACCCATCTACTTCCTCGTGGCTGAGGAACTTTAAGGAACAAGTCCTTCTTCAACTTCTACGGTTTAGAGAGGAACAAAGAACTGTCATCTCTGTTTGGATGGATGCCATACCTTAGGCTTGATCTATTTCGTGGGTCAAGTTTTCTTCTTTTGTTTTCCTGCCTCTTTTTTTCCTGGGTTTGTTTGTCCCAGCGCTGTGTGTGTGTAAGTAAGTTGTAAGTAAGGTGTAAGTATGTACTCTCTTTTTCCTTATTAATTCATTTGTTTTCTGTGGGGATCTCCCCCACAGCTCGGTTCAAAAAAAATACAAAAGAATTTGAGGATGAAGATGTATGGGATATTACAAACAATGAAGACTTCAAAGAAGAGATCAACGTGAATATTGCTAATGGATTGCATGTTCCACATGATGGAGAAGAGTTTCAAGAAGGCGATGAAGAGACACCTCCACTGGTTGAGATTGATTTGCTTTCAACTCAAGTAGACAAATCGGAGACCACTCTTGTTGAAAAGTCTCCAAGGCTAAGGTACACATTGAAATCTCAAGATACTTTTGGTATTGAGGATAATCTATTGAAATACTCATGTTCAACCAATAGTATGAATGATAGTCTAAATTCTATGCCTTGTTTCATTGATGATCATGTTGATAGGCTAGAATTTCTTGGGAATGATAAAGAGGCAATGTTTATGTTTGAACCTATTGATTTTATGCCTAAAGAACCTTTGCCTAATAATGAGCTAAGTGCTATGCAAGAAACATATATATGCTTCTTTTAGTTACACCTTGATTTATTGCTACAATTTGATTGTGGTGGTGATTATGGATGCGTATGTTTACAATAAATTTTGCAAATCTCGATCTTGCTTTGCGCTTGGTCAAGCTAATGACCTTAAAAGAGCACATATTAGGAGAAAGCCCGAATTTCACTAACCATGCAGGACATGAGACTCGAATAATGTGGATAGAAGTCATGCCCGAAGAGCTGCAAACTTGATCATCACCATCTCCAAATCTCAGAATCAAACATTGCTGTTTTCATCGATTTTGGTCACATGATCAGAGATGTACAAGAGGAGCAAAGTAGATATTCAGAAGATCCATCAAGTTCTCGTTCCAATGCATCCAAGATCGACAAATTTGAAGACCCGTGCAAGGAGATATGGCTAAAAGAATAGGCGCTGTGCGTTCTTAAATTTTCTGGACAGATTGCAGAGCTGGAATAAAACTGGCGTCACTCACTCGATCGGAATCCGATTTGGGCGAATAAAAACTTTATGGAAAGACAATTTCATGCATCTTGCATTGAAATAATTGTTGGGTACATATTCTGTTCTGGACGTAGAAGGAAAATTCATGGAAAAAGAGGCAGCGATGAAGGACAAACGAGGAAGGAGGTGACGATGATGTGAGATAGTTTGGCCAAGTCTCCTTTTGAATATATGTGATCATGTGCAGAGTGGGAAGTGCACTAAAGCTGCATGGACACCTTTACTTCTTGCATGAAGGACCATGGCTTTACGATGATGAGAAGGTATGTGAGAAAGTCGAGCTTTATGACTTTAAATGAAGCGCTTTTTGGGAGGCAACCCGTTCTTTGTGTTTTTGTTTCTTTTAGAGAAAATAAATAATGGCACGACCTTATGATGATTGACTTGTGGCTAATTAATCTAGGTTTTATTTTATTTTTAGACCATCATCATGATCATCATCATGTTTATTTTCCTGCATGGATTGCATTTTGCCATCAACATAATGTTTGTTTCGTTTGCATTTAGTCTTGCATGCTTTGCATATAGTTGGCTTGGTTGTTTTATAAACTTAATGATGTATGCTTTCATATACATGTTAATGCTTCATGGGCATTTCCCTTTTGCGATCTTGTGTAAACGTGGTGTTTAAACATGATTGCGGACCTTCATCATTTACTTAAATAAACCTTGCTTGCTATTCATTTGTTTTCATGATCGCATTGGTTGGTTTATAAGCTTTGCAATGCATCTTATTTTTCTTGTGCTATAAAAGAAGTTTTGATCTTGGGATAGACATGGTGTCTTGACCTTGGTTAAATAAGTCCTTTTGGCTATAGAGAAATTCGACAACCTAGTTGTAAACATGGTGTTTGGAACTAGGTGTAAACATTGTCTTTGTTTATATGCTTTCCTCTCATTTGCATACACACTTTGCACCCACGTACACACATTAGGTTTTCATTTTTGTTCTCACTAGACTAATTATGCCACAAGTTAAGAATCTTAGGATATATCGTTGGACTGTTGGAAATTGCTTCTACTCCCAACCGTCACCCTGGGGTAGAATATGCATTTGAAATGATTTGCAGGCAAGATGAAAATGCTCTAACAATAAGGAAATTGAAGGACGACTAAAATGACATGAATGAGAAGAACATGAAATGCTTTGTCTTCTTTTTCCATGCCTGGCAAAATGCTAAGCATGGGGGAGTCTTGCACCTTCAACTCGGATGTGCAACATAATGCCATAAAAGATAACAAGATCAAGATCATCAACATCTTCGGATTGGTGCACAAGAAGCGATTGTTGTCATCAAAATTTTGCATGACCTCAGAAGTGAAGAACAAGAATATTTTTGGATATTTAGAAACCTCATGAAGACTATGTTCCAACGGATCAAGCGACAAAGCAATCGGAGGTTCCTACATTGGGTTATGGCCAAATCATCAAACGTCGCACGTCCTGAAATCAGTTCTGGACAGCACGCATCGCTGAAGTAAAATGGGCATAACTCCCTCGTTTGAACTCCGTTTTTAGTGAATGACTACACGTTCGAAAGGTAATTTCATAAAATTTTCAATAGATCTATATTTTAATATATGTTCTGCTCTGGACAGAGGGGAGAATCCATGAAAACGAGGCAGAAAAGATGGCGATGAGAACAAGAAAGAGGAGATGATGATGACAACAATGAAGAAGAGGTTGGCAATGGTTCCATTAAGCATACACGATCAAGTTGAGAAGTTTGGAAGATAAACAAAACCTCTGGAGCATTGGCAAATCAAGACACAAGCAAGCTACATTCAATACATGGAGATGTTGTAAGCGAACCACGAAGGACTATGAAAGATGGTAACACCTCCACGAACCTCCTCTTTTCCTATCATAAATGCTTGTAAGTGTGCCTTCAAACCTTCGACTCGGTGCATCCTTTGTTTTTCTCTCTGGTTAATAACATGTCTACTAGGAGGAAAACCTAGATTTCTTTTAGTTTTCGTTTCCATAAATAGGCATGACCATGTGCTTACCTCAATGTTTTACGTTGCTGTTGTTTATGGAAAAATGATGAAAGTTGCTGCTTTGTTTTACCTACATGAAGTTGTGCATGCCTTGGCTAATTGCTCTCTATAACATGATCTTAAATTGATTTAAATACCGGCTCTTTTAATTGTGGAGGTTAAATGACTATATTTTAGACCCACATACATTTCATTGCTCTTTGATTTAAGTTTATGGATAACCCGATACCTTGTATTATTTTCATTAAAACTTAAATCTTATACTATCTGCATTGGTGAATCTCTTGCAAAGTTCTACCTACCAAAGCCTTTATACTTGTATGCTCTTGCATGATGAAACCTTTAGTTTGCAAACCTATATTTTGATGAGTTGGATTAGGATTGATTTCTGTGGTTCAAGACTAAGAAGCTGGCCATTCCTTTATGTAACTTTTTCATGCTAGCCCTTTTTGTCCATGCATTGTGAGTTTTTCATGCTAGCCCTTTTTGTCCATCGTAAGGAGGTCATTAGGGTAGAACTGAATAACCTCCTAGCTGCCGGTTTCATTAGAGAATGCAAACACCCCGAGTGGCTTGCAAATCCTGTACTTGTAAAGAAGCAATCCGGTGAATGGAGAATGTGCATTGACTACACGGATCTCAACCGCTACTGCCCTAAAGACCCCTTCCCTCTTCCGCGAATTGACCCAGTCGTGGACTCTACGTCCGACTGTGTGCTCTTGTGCTTTCTAGATTGCTACACGGGTTATCACCAGATAGCTCTGAAGACATCCGACCAAGACAAGACAGCGTTTATCACCCCGTATGGCATCTACTGCTACAAGACAATGACTTTCGGGTTGAAGAACGCCGGCGCCACGTACCAGAAGTCCATCCAAGGTTGCCTGCAAAGCCAAATCGGGCCAACGTGGAGGCTTACGTGGATGATGTTGTCGTCAAGACATACGACGCCGACTCCCTGATCGCCGACCTCCAGGAAACTTTCAACAACCTGCGCCGTTTCAGATGGAAACTTAACCCTACGAAGTGCGTATTCGAGGTGCCATCAGGAAATCTCCTGGGCTTCCTGGTCAGCCAGCGTGGCATCGAGGCAAACCCAGTCAAGCTGGACGCCATACGCAAACTAGAGGAACCCAAGTGCAAGAAAGACATCAGGAAGCTCACAGGAATGATGGCGGCCCTGAGCCGATTCATCAGTAAGCTCGGCGAGAAAGGACTCCCGTTCTTCAAGATCCTCAAGAAGGCGGATAAATTCGAATGGACTCCTGAGGCTAGTAAGGCCCTGGCTGACCTCAAAGAGTTCCTAGTTACTCCCCCGGTGCTAACGGGCCCGACCCCCGGGGAAGAACTACTACTATACATCTCGGCTACCACGCATGTAGTCAGCACGGTCCTGGTCATCGAGCGACCAGAAGAAGGCCACCCATACAAGGTCCAGCGCCCTGTGTATTTCATCAGCGAGGTACTCAGCGAGTCCAAGGTCCGGTACCCCCATCCTCAGAAGCTTCTCTATGCGCTCCTGATCACCGCCAGGAAGCTACGCCACTACTTCCAGGCCCATGTCATTCGGGTTACCTCGAATTTCCCGCTTGGAGCCATCCTCCACAACAGAGACGCCAATGGCCGCATAGTCAAGTGGTCCGTCGAACTCGGCAAGCAGACCTTCTACTTCGAGCCACGGGAGGCCATCAAGTCCCAAATACTGGCCGACTTCGTGGCCGTGTGGACGGAGATACAAACGCGACCCCTGCGGAACGGCCGGAGCACTGGAAGATGTACTTTGACGGTGCCCTCAACCTCGAAGGAGCCGGCGCAGGAGTGCTGTTCATCTCCCCGGAGGGGCAGCACCTAAAATATGTTCTCCAGAAACACTACCAGGCCACCAACAATGGGGCCGACTACGAGGCGCTTATCCACGGTCTCCGGATCGCGGTGTCGCTCGGCATCAAGCGGCTGATGTGCTACGGCGACTCCAAGTTAGTCGTCGAGCAAGTCAACAAGAATTGGGACACAACCAAAGAAACCATGAGCGCATACTGCGCAGAGGTACGCAAACTCGAGGCTCACTTTTACGGGCTCAAGCTGCACCATGTTCTCCGAGAGGACAACGTCGCCGCCGATGTATTATCCAAGTTAGGGTCCACCAGAGCCCAGGTACCAGTCGACGTCTTCGTCCAAGACCTGCGCACCCCGTCCATCAAGATGCTTGAGGACGGCAGCCCCGTGCCCGACCCGGAGCCACTCCCGAGTGGTCCGCCGACCAATGAAGTTCTCCTGGTGGAAGCAGATTGGCGCGCCCCTTTCATTGCTATCCTCACAGAGAGCTGGTCACCGGGCACGAAGGAAGAAATTGAAAAGCTGACTCGGCGTGCGACAAATTACGTCGTCATCGGCAATGCCCTGTACAGAAAGGCCGCCTCCAATGGCATACTCATGAAGTGTGTCCTCCGTGACGAAGGCATCAGCCTCCTAAGGATATCCACTTGGGCACATGCAACAACCATGCAGCAGCCGGAACCTTAGTCGGCAAAGCCTACAGAGCAGGGTTCTACTGGCCAACAGCCCTGTCTGACGCAAAAGAGTTGGTGCGCTACTGCATTGGCTGCCAATTCTTCCAGAAGCAAAAGCACCTGCCAGCTTAGGCGCTGAGAACCATTCCCCTATCTTGGCCATTCGCCATATGGGGACTCGACAACTTCGGGCCTTTCAAAACTGCTCCGGGCGGATTCAAGCACCTCTTGGTGGCGGTCGACAAATTCACAAAGTGGATCGAGTACAAGGTTGTGACTGACACCAAGTCGGCTACAGCTGCCAAGTTCATCGAAGAGCTCACACACCAGTTCGGCGTCCCAAACCGCATCATCACAGACCTGGGGTCCGAATTCACAAGCCATGAGTTCTGGGACTTCTGCCAGGACAGCTGCATTGACGTCTACTACTCTTCCACGGCACACCCTAGGTGCAATGGCCAGGTTCGGCGAGCTAATGGCATGGTCCAGGACTCGCTCAAGAAAGCCATGTATGACGGACTCAACAAGCAAGCTGGCCGGTGGGCCAAAGAGGTACCCCATGTCATATGGGGCCTTTGGACACAGAAGAGCAGAGCAACGGGATACACTCCCTTCTTCCTGGTGTATGGCTTCGAAGCCGTCCTCTCAGCTGACCTAGCCCATTGTGCTCCGCGCATCCAGCACTACCAAGAAGGTGAAGCAGAAATCGGCCGCCAGGTCGACATCGACTGCCTGGAAGAACACCGACTCGCTGCACTAGTCTGGCATGCCACACATGAGCAGCAAGTGCGGTGGTATCACGACAAGAATGTCCGGGAATGCTCCCTCAACGTCGGCGACTTGGCCCTGCGCCGAGTCATGTCCTCCAAGGACAAACACAAGCTATCAGCTCCCTGGGAGGGGCCCTTCATCGTCAAGGAAGTCGTCTCGCCAGGAACATACAGCCTCCAATGGGCCAATGGCGACCCCGTCCCGAACGTGTGGAATATCGAGCACCTAGTCAAGTTCTATCTGTAGAAAATTGCAGAAAGCTATGTATCCCCTGTCCCATAATAATGAAAATGTCTTTGCCTTGCTATATGGCTCGTTGTTGTCTTCTTACCCGACATCCATGCTGATGCTCGGGGACTGGGTCCGACCCAGGCAACGTTTTATTTATCACTATCATAGGGGGAGTACCTGCTTACTCCGACTTCCGAGTCCTTGCCCAACCCCATGTTCCCCCCGGCGACAGCCGAGCTAACCCGGCTAGTCCGAGTCCTCAACTGTGAAACCCTGAGCTCCGTGCTCAACCTGCGCCCCCTACACCTAAGCCTCCCCACTAAGCAGTGTAGTCTGGGGTAAGCCGTGCTCTCCGTGAGCAGTGGTCAGCAGGTCTAAAGGGTGTTTAAATGGCACATGGCAGCGGCCAGTACGGCGACGCAAAGCCCTAGTCGGCAGGGAAAGGGGCCAATAATACATCATTGCACATCAATGCTTCCAAGTTAACTTAGAACTTTGTATATGCAAGTACAATATAGAGTTTACATTTACAACTATTTTTACAGGCCGAGCTCTTTTGCTACAGCCTCCGCTAGGGGCGCGCAGTCGTCCACCAGTTCATCGAACCGATCGTCAGAGACACACTCAGGAAGGCCGTCGGCAATTGGGGCAAGCTCCAGCGACGGGAAGTGCACGCGGATGAGCACCAGGATCTGACTACCAAAGCCGACTGCGGTCTCCTGCACCAATTGGGCGGCGTGAGTAGGACCGTCCCGGAGCCGTTGCACCAGCGTCAGTGTGGTCGGGCCCGACCCGGCAGGCACCAGCGAGCTGGCGTTGAACTCGGCCGCCTGCCACAGCTCCAGCAGCTCAGCTCGAAGCCCTATCAAAGAAACCCTTCAAGTATTCTGACTTGAACCAAAATACAGAAGACTCGCCACAGGATGCTTACCATGCATGGCCTAGTCGTGCTCGTCCTTCAAGAGGTGATTGGCCTCCACCAAATGCTCAGATTCGACCTTCAGGCGTAGATTGGCCACCTTGAGCGTCTTCACCTCGTCTTCAAGTTTCTACTTGGCCCCGACCAGCTTGTCCACCTTCCCCTGGAGCACATCCTCCTTCTTCTTTGCCTCTGCAAGGAAAGCCTCATGAGTACAGGCTACTCAGACAGAAATACACGCAAGCAAAGCACAAGAACCTACCCTCCAACAGGACCTTCATGTCGTTCATCAGCTCCTCATTGAGATTGATGACGTCGGCGAGCTCCCTGTCCTTCTTCATGAGGAACTCCTTGGCGGCATTCGCCTCTCGGACTCTCTCCTCCTGCGTCCGTGCCAAAACCTGGTGGTCCTCCAAAGCCCGCTGTTTGAAGTCGAGGTCCTTTGCAGCCTGAGCCGTGAAACCCTACCAAACAAGACATCGGGCACCTGGTCAGTCCATGCCCCACAGTGCTACCAAGAAGCAGAGAAAGCATACGTTGACGACGCGGTCCAGTACGACCGCCACGTTTTGCAGCTTCCGGTGCTCGCTTTCTTGCTCGGCGATGTCGAGCTCCAGGCGCTGCTCCGGGGTCAATAATGAAAACTCAGGCTGGGCCCTGTGCTCGGCCGAATGCACCTCCACCCTAGGTGGCATGATAGCGCCAAAGCCGGCGTCCAGTTGCTCCCCGAGCAGCTGGTCATCATCATCATCCAGTGGGGGAGGGCCCCCGGTCGGCTCCTCCACCCCCGCGAGGTTGTCCAGGTCCCTCTCCGCGATGGTGGCCTTGGGCACCTCGACCTGCCGGTCATCCACAGGGGAACTCGTCCCCAAGGTGATGCGCGGAGGGCTTCGTGGATGCGGCTGCTCCGGCACGCTCGTTGTTATCTGCTCTGGTAAGCTCGACGCAGTGCCGGACTCCGCCCTTGCCTCCGCGATGGCTGGCTGACTCGGTAGCATCTTGCCACCAGCCCCCAGGGGCGGCAAGACGTCGGCACCACCTCCTTGGCTCCCGAGCCTACAACCCATTCATCAGCAGTAAGAACTCTACAAGTCCAAGTATGATTTAAACAACATCAACGACTTACCCTCTCTTTCGAGGACGCTTGAACTCCACCCGCTTCAGCAGGAGTGGGGGCACCTGACTCGGCACCAAGACAGAGTCCGGCCGCAGTTGCGGTTGGGCGAAGAGGCACCCTTGGCCCCCCGCAGTCTCCAGGGCAGGTTGCTCGGCATCAAGGCCAGAGGAGGACCCGTCAGCGCCATCCTCCGCCTCGCTCATCGGGGATAACAATTTCCTCTTCCTCCGCGCCTCGGCCTCGGCCCGAGCAGCTTGCCCCAACTTCGGTGGTGGCTTGGGGGACGCCCCTCGAGCTGCCTGCTGAGACTTGGTGAGCTTGCACACAGCATGGCGCGTTGGCCTCCCCGAGCCAGCAGCAGGTGCCTGGGCCACTTGGTCGTCATCCGACTCCTCCAGGGGACCCGGGATGAAGTCGGTGTTGACGGTCCTTAAGTGCCAGTTTTGACCATCAACTCCTACAAGAAATATGTCAATTATAATCACCAAACATAGTGATAGGGTTTATTACTAACGATTTCCATAAGTGTTGGTGTTTTATCTTATCTACAGGAAAGTTATACAATGGGAGCTAAAAATATCATTACCATAAAAGTGTCGCAGATGCCTAATTAGAGTACACCATTGCGTAGAGCTCGTGAAGATGATTTCAATGGATATATTATTCATATAGTTCAGAGCTCAATTGGCAAAGATATAAAATAAACAAGGAAAGGGAGTTAAAAGGGCCGCTAACATCATCATGACATCAGCGACCCCCCCAGAGTAACTGGCGCGGCCCAGCCAGCACCACTCGGCCCAACATAGGCGAGCCCAGGCGGGCGCGCTCCATGCGCGGGCGCGGGAGGACCCGGCCACCAGGACACATGGCAGGTGGCCACTAGCCGCCGCCCGTGGGCGCGGTCGTCCGCTACGGGACGCGGGAGGCGCGCAGGCCTGGGACGCGTGGCGCGCCAGGAATGGTGCGGCTGCCGGTTTTGCACCACGAGAGAGGATCAGGCGCGGGTCAACCAGGGTCTGCGGCCGGTTTTTCCTCCAGACCAGCCGGTTCAGGTGGTTTTCCTGCGGTTTTGCCTCGCACCGACGTACAGGAAGCTATTTGGCGCGGTTTTGCTTCGGGGACCTAGGATCCGGTTTTCACCCGGTTCTTCGCCCTACCGACAACAGAAGCCCTGGGGCGCGAGTCTCGTGGCCTTACCGACGTAGGAAGGGCGGTTCGTTGGACAGGTGGAGGGAGGAGAGAAGGAAAAGGGGAATATTCCCTAGAATCAAGTGAAGCATATCCAAATCCCCAAGGCACCTCCTCAACTATAAATAGAGGGCCTCATTCCCTCATTCAACACACACCAAGAAGGAAGAGCTCTCTTTGCCTCAAGTTGTAGTCTTAGTTAG
>JAZFNS010020001.1:29298883-29312314 GCA_037127165.1 Alloteropsis angusta | reverse complement strand
AGAACGGAGGGAGTACACTTCTGTTGGATAGCAGGCCTCGGGCCATCATCGGGCCAGCCCATTTCATGCCGTGCTCCGGACCGGCACTATGGGCCGAGGTGGCGGCCTAGCCACTAACCTCTCTTTAGGCCGGGCCAGCCCGAGGCACTATCTACCGGGCCTAGGGCCAGGCTAGAGCCGGGCTTTTTAGGGCTGTGCCTCGGGCCGTCCATCGTGCCCGGCCCATTTGGAATACTTATATTGCCTGTTGGCCTGGGCTGGGAGCCTGGGACCCTCCTGTTCCGTAGCCACGTCTCTCGACCGTCCGCTGCCGAGGAAGTGAGGAGCGGTGGTGCTTCGTAAAGTGCGGCCAGATCCTCCTGATTTGTGCTTTGTTTACTGCACGCAGCGGGGCCCTCTCTGTCTTTCCCTATCTGTGTTTGCCGCAGCCCGCAGAACAAGTAGGGATGTACTACTCATGGCCGCTATCATTCTAACAGATCCAAATGGCATCGGAATCTTGTCCACTATCAGATATTAAGATGTTAAGCCATTAACGTGGTAGTGGTACACAAATATGGAGGGTGTAAAAATAAATGTTAGCACCGTGAGGGTTAATGGAAGCTAACTCATGAGGCATTTTGTGCGATACATGATGACACGTTGGATGCCGGCACGAGCATGCATGCCATTTGTTACTTTCTGTTTTATATATGGGCAACGTATCCTATACAAACCAGCTTCGTGTGTAAACTATGCAAACATTAATCTAGGCCACATGATCTACAAACATGTAGTCTGACTACCAAAACGACAACTACTGCATAAGCATTGTTACCTTATTATGACATTTGCAAGCTGTTGACGCAGAAGCGGGTCAACACATGAGAACGCTAGATCGTGCGGCGAACGGAGCGAGCAGAGTCGCTGCTGCTCTGCGCAGACCGGTCANATATCCTTCTGATACCGATACACGTATCCGTATCCGTGCTGCATAGCATATAATTACCCGTTATTAGATTTGTCTCGTAATTCTTAGACTAGATCTGTAATTTATTTTATTAGTAATCTACGTTTGCTACTTATAAATGATATATTTTTATGTAACTTTCGCTGAAAACTTGTTCAGATGCTCGGGTAAATTATTTGTCTCTAAAGAATCTTTCTTGCAATAGGCTGGGGCAAAATCAAAGGAGGATAAATTTGTTCCAGAGCTGTAGTCTACAAAACAATTGTTCTATAGATGTGGCATAATTGTTCCAAACACATGGAACAAGATGTTCCAGAAAATTGAAGATATGTTCTAATGAAAGGAGAAAAAAAGGAAAGTCCTCCCTTCTCGCTGAGCTGCAATGCCGGAGCTTCCCCACCGCCGCGGGCCATGCGCGAACTTCACCCCCGCTGCGGCGGGCTCGGCACTGGCCATGCTGGAGCAGGGAGAAGAACTACGACCATTGGTTCGTTTAGTTGCACGAATCTTCAAGCTCGCAGGCTGATGGCACAAGTCGACGCAGTATGGAGATGGCAATGTACCCAAAATTCGATGGATTTTTTTCTATTAGAGCATAACTATTGCTCAAGTTCAAGTTTTGTATCCACGGGTCTGTTGCTGGACGAAAATCTAGACCCATCGGGTTTATGGGCATCGGTATGGGAGTACATAGGACCAAACAGGACCCATGATTTTTTGACCCGCTAATCTTAACAAAATAGCATATATTTGTCCACAATTGGCGTAATATGTAAGTTAGCACGTGACTATATATTGCTTCTCATCATGAGTTGAAGTGATAAACATTGAGCTTGATACTTTAAGAGCTAGATTACGTACTTTTTGTTGATTAACATGAATGATATGCATATAATTGTAAAATATATATGTGACTATTGTTGTCGGCGATTTGTCTTTTCGACATGACGACCCATGGGTACCCGTTAATCCGATGGACATGGGTTTCGGCATAGAATCTTACCCATAGCAGGTCATGGATTTTTGAACGAGTTAGTTTTATTTTGATGAGCACAGGTTTGGGATTACAAACACCCAGCAAATTTGAAGCCGTCGTCATCTCTAGCCAGCAAGTTCAAAATTAGGAGCACGGTGAGTAGAACTGGCCTCAGCTATGCAGGCCAGCTTTGTGCCATGAGGGCTTTAGGCCCACCCTACTCTCGCCATGTCGATGGGCCAAATAGTACCGTCCTCATGTGCCAAAAGGAGATTAGCCCACGTGAGCAGATTCACCTACAGACCCTGCAGCTTCAGCGGATCGGATCGGATCGGACGCCGCCATCACCGGCCGGCGCCGACACTTGCGTCTTCAGTTCAGCAGCGACGCCGAGATGGAGAGGGACGAGCAGCTGCACGGTGGCCGGAGCTCTCGCAGTCAACAGCTTGCCGTGGGAGGCGACACCGACTCTCGAAACGGGTGCGTGTGTACTCTACCTCTTTTCTCTTTATCTCACACACAGCTTACATGTTTCGATTTCCTGCTCTATAGCGTAACAACCAAACAGAACAGCCTTCTGTTGCCTTGTTAACGTTAATTGCAGGTTCCATTGCATTTGAGTTACAAGAGTATTTATATCGTTGAACAATAGTGGCCTTGCGTACAGTCGGCAGTAAGCTCCAGTTCCCAACATATGCATTGGGTGCGAACTGCGAATCTGAACTTCATTCCCAGGCAAGATGCTTGCCAAAACTATGGTAACATAACCTTTAAGCCATGTGCTTATATTTTCCAGATGCCATGAGAAATAACAATATTCAGACTATTCTATCTATTCTCAAAAAGAGTGGAATAATGATTTCCACCTGGTTTTATAGTTTTTGACTTTACGGTGGGGGTGGGGGCATTACAAAAAAAACCAGACCAATAAAAAAGAAATTAGATGAGATCATACTATGACCATGAACTGTCTCATTGATGTATTGAAATGCCACATTAAACCCGGTTTGACATGTCGTGTTAGCAGGAGCGCGTGTAAGACTAACAACTGGTTGGTGGAACTAATCACACACATCACAGAAAATCGAACATTAATTACCAGAAGTTATCATCGTGTATTGATTAATTCGTTGGGCTACACATAGTTGACCCAGAAACATTTTTCTTGTATATTTTGTGAAGAGTATATCCTGTAATCGAAATCGATTACGCTAGGTGAACATTGACTGATTATAAACAAAAGAGCTAGCGAATCTGTTTGTTTTCTTCCTCTCCATGACCTATCTCGTGGGACGCACTGAGGACAACAGATCCAATTGGGCATTATTAAAAGTATATGATCACTGTATTGAAGGTTTGGGCATTATTGAAGATTTTGGCTCTACAGTAGGCCGTTTCATTTTGGCGTTCTGTCTTGCAGCCTGTTTCCTGGAATGTTCAGAAGAGGACTTCGTAGAAGACATTAGCTCATCACTAAGTCAAGAAGACTTGCTTGCGAGCCAATAAGTGAATCAATCATTTGGGGGAAGGTGTCTGCAGGGAAAGAAAAGAAGAATCCAAGAAGCCAGGTCAGTGCTCTGACTGTTAATCAGGTTATTTTCGAGTTTTAGTGAATTTTCAGTTTGTTAACTAGTTTTTCTCATACTTGTAATTTCACTTGACCTGCAGATTGAGCTCTTTGATTCTGTGCCTGCTTGCCTAGGATGGTCGATGCAGTGGGTACCATTGCAAAGATTGTGGACGTTGCGCTCAAGATCAAGAAAGCAGCAGACACGGTCAAGCAGAATGAAGATGTATGCAAGCAGATTAAAGACCGCGTTGGGATACTCAGTACTACGTTGTCGCAACACCAGAATAACAATGAGCTCATACGCAATTTGGCGGTGAAATCCGCACTTGAGGCCCTCGATCAAACCCTTGGTGAGGCCTTGAAGCTCGTCATGGACTGCCAGGAGGAGACCAACTTCATGTGCCTGCTCTATAATGCCAGGAACCTGTCCCAGCAGTTAGTCAAGGTAGAGCAGCGTATATCCAATAAGAACATGGATGCCATGTTTGCCATCATGGGCTTCCTTTTACCTAAAGGACTTAATCAGAACAGTTCTCATCCTCCATCCCCGCAGGTATAGAACTTGTATGATTCTTGCCTCATACTATATCTCAAGTTCTCAACTGGCAAAATATTCAAGTCACGATGGTATTTGTGGATACTTGTGCCAGATGTCAAGACAAAATCGCGATGGTGGCGATGTGAATTTTCAGACTAAAGACTCACTGGTATGTGAATATTCAAGTCACCCAAGTAAATTTCCTGAGTAGTCCAGACCAACCCGTTTGCAACATTACCTTTCCCTGTCGGGCTTCCAGCTCCTGCTAAAAACAAAGATATGTAACATCACATTAGGTTTTTATAGTCAAAAACATCCATTGGAACAAGCACTCGGTCAGCTCCTGGACGGTCATTGATGTTCAGAGCATTTGATGGTTTTTCTTAGTTTCTGAAGATTTCAATGGGTCGGTGGTTTTAGGTGGGGAGCACCCTACTATCACCATTGGAAACAGGAGAGAAGCATCTAACATAATCACGAGTCAAGTTGGAAATATTTTCTTCATATTTGCTTTCACGTCCCTCGAAACATGGCATCATGTTCCTTCAGAATTTTCAGGTTCATTCTTCGGGCAGACGAGGGCCTTCTCAGTTCCAAGCAATGCAACCACCAAATCAGCTCAAAGAGGTACCATACAGTACTTTCCCAAGTATTAGTATATCCTTTTGGCAAAAATGTTTGAATGATATTGTCTTCTGTAGAACATCTTTGAAAATTTTCTATTTAATTTTTCTTCTAGAGATGATACGAGGAACTACCAATAAATACGTAATTTCTTTTGGCAGCATTGAGTATGTATGAACGATGTTATTATTTGTGGATACTTGTGCCAGATGTTGAGACAAAATCACGATGGAGGCGATGTGAATTTTCAGACTAAAGACTCACTGGTATGTTTAGTATCCCACTTGCTATATGTTGTTGGAAAAAAGATAACCCATTTTGTGGAGAGAATATTCGTCCTTCTAAATTTGCACACTCCTATCAAATATATGGTTTCGAATTCCATCATAAAAATGCTTTTCAATCGATATAAACTACATAGTATGATAATAACGTCGAAACCAGGAACATTATAGGCACATGTGTAATCATCATAAGTAATAGAAACCAATTTCTAAAATATATTCAGCTTAACTATGTCTACGACACTGGAACGACATTGATAATTGATCTTAACCATGTCCGATGAAATTAAGATCGGAACAAATAAGATAAGATTGTTAGAACGTCTAATATTCGGCCATGTCCCTTTAACAAAGATACTAGTAATCTAAATGTTACTAACCCACCTCTAACACTGTAAATGAAAATGAATTTTTTTTCTCGCAAAAAAAGAAAATGAACTTTTTCTATTTCTTAGGATGACATATTTCCCACACTCGAACCCGGATCATGGACTGAGGTATGACCCACTCTTTTCTTCTGTGTGTTTTACTTTTGTACATACAACTTTATATGTGAAATAAATCTTTTCTGATGAATACTCGTAAAATTCTCTTTCTGTCTTCTTAAGAAATTAATTTGTATGCAGGTTGATAGACGCGAATCTGAACTCCAGCCAGCCACAAGTTACAACCAATGGGATTCCTCAATGGTATGTATAGCCCATTCTGGATGGTACAATGCATTTGGTAATACATATGGATGATATGCGTGATTCATTGCATATCAGGATACCCTATGTTCGTGCTGTGCAATGGCGAAAAAGCGTGAGGTATGATACTTCCCTACATAAACGACACTGATCAGTGGAAGTACATATGAACACTATCTTTGAGCATTTCAATATTATTGCCTAGCCTTTTAAGGCTACCTCAAATTTATTTACTGTCTTGGTACTGAAATAAGTGCATTTCTAGTTTTGTCATAAATGAAACCATCTCAAGTCTAAATGACCACATTTATACAATATAATGTAACAATATTCATGAACTATATTTTCATGGTATACCTATTTGATATAATAAATTTGATATTATCAAATTAGTCAACTTTACCATAAACCCAGTCGAATTTAAGATAATCAAACTTAGGACAAAACTTAAAGTGCACTTGGACCTTTTTTTATATGGATCAGCCGGATTGCTAATGATGGTATATAAAATACAATATGTAGCCTGTTCGACAACCGTCGTTTAATGCTCAGCCGCAGAGCTTACTTCAACAAATAGCAGAAGTTGCTCTCGACATCAAAGTGGCGTCAGAAACGGTTCTTCAGTATAAGGAGGAATGCATTGAGATTGATAAACGTGTGAGTAGAGTCAGTGTGCTCCTGTCGCAGCTAGAGAATACACAGATGGTGGAGGAACAGGCGATGAAATACGAACTAACTAAGCTCCTCTATACCTTCTTTCGTGCCCACACACTCGTTATGATCTGCCAGAGAAGTGGCATTGTCGCCACATTTGTCTGCAGCCCGCCATGCAAACTATCCAAACAGCTAAGTTCTTTATTGGATCGATTGGTGCATCAAGTCAATGCTATAATTGCAGTCATTGTCAACTGCACCCTCCGCCCCCAAAGGTACTATTATCAGTTTATCACCTAATGACGTGTGGACAGATTATATATTCAATATCTACCTACTGACATCTGGACAGATTATTCAACATCTTCTCTGCTTGAAGAGACTAGAAATCATAAGAACTTTAGGGCGTGTATGCTTTTGAATTTATTGTGCGCGAAAATTAGTGAATTTTTTTTGGTTAACGAGCATATATACACTTAATTAATTTGAAAAAAATCCCTAATATGTATCTATATAGATAAATTCTACAGCTATTACTTGGCAATGACATCTTGGGCATCGACAGAACATATTCAACATACAATCATTATTCATGTGATCTTCTATATTCACATAATGCTCCCACAGTATATAAATAAATGTTTGTCTCCACTAAAATCTGGCTATCCATCCTGTTCAAATAATATGTAAATGCTGTTGTGGTTTTTGTATCATTAAATGTTGAATCATGATTCATATTTTTGCATACTTGTACTAATTTTTTGAATAACTCAAATGGTCTAATGTTATAATCAGAAGTCAATGATGAAAAATATTTAGGAGCCAATGGAGTATGTATTATAGGAAATGATAAGATGGCGGTACTCATAATGACTAATCTGGTAATGTCATTTGCTCGAGATCAATGATTATAAACAGTTTTTCAAAATTAAGTGAAAGTTTCACCCAGCCAAAGTATCATCCCAGCCCCTTTTGTTCCCGCCAACAGAAAAACGCAATGAAGACAACAATTTCGTCACATATGACCTCGGATAGTGGGAATCTTGTTTCTTAATATTTCTGATTTCTTGAAATTTATTTATGACTATTTGTATTTTCTTTGGTTTGGAAGAGGTACGATTACCAGAAATGCACATGGTCGGCCCCGAGCATCCCAAAGTGTTCGACCAGCAAGGTAAATAACCTACTTTCACAGTTTCACCATGTTAGAGCCCATTATGCTAGAATAACATAGGCATTGTTGTTCTAATTATTATGCATTCTTAAATTCAAATAGGTGCATCACTCAAACTTCGGGAGATTCAGAGGCCTCACGGATCAAATTTGGAAACTGGGAGTAGTGTGTAAATGTGATATCTGCAGCTATGCTTAAAGTTTTTTCCCCCCTAGAACATGCATTACATGCATTTTCCTTGAGAGAGAGAGATTACAACCATTTGACGACTAGGGAGGAGTCGCTGGCTCACAAAACAAACAAACAAGGACTTAGTGCACTCATAACTGGACACTTCCACAGGCAGGATATTTAATTATTTGTCATTGTAAGAAATATCACTCCTTCAGTTGGCACTATTAGAATGGAACGTACAAATTTGTAACAGGAGAGAAGTGTAACCAACGCATTTGTGACTTTTATTGATATGACAAGCCAGATGCGAACCTCGGCGTGGATCGGGGATAGGAAAGGACAATGCTGCCCCTTCCTTTTGTCCTTAAGCCCGACAGCTAGACATCTCTTTGTTTTTCCCATCACTTACGTATGGGACCTACCATTTTTCCATCTCTAGCTCCGTCTTCTCCCCTCTACCTCGTTCTCGCTCTCTTCCCCTCGGCTTCGGTCAGTGCACCACAGGCCGCAGCAAGTCGTTCTCTTCCCTGCAGCTTTGACCCATGACTGCATGCCTTAGGCCCATGCGTGTGGCGCAGGGCGGCACAACCTCATTGCCAGGAACCCCGTCCATGATCTAGTCCTCCACCATGCCGCCGCCAGCACTCCGGTGTTGCACCATGTGTGGTCAACACTTCCGGCCTCGTGCTAGAATGCCTCGCTATCCCCACCTAGGCAACAAGATGGACAAGCGGCCGGTGCCGCATGGAGGCACAAAACTGCAAAAGAGACCTACACCGGTGGAGGGCCAGACCTCATGATATCCAACAGCTCCCGCATGATTAGCCAAACCCGACGAGCTAAATTAAGTTTGAGATGCATAGGCGAAGTTCCAGCCAGGATATGTACATACGATCCATCACAAATTGACATTAATGCAGTTTCAATTCACATGCTAGCACACTGGTACAAACAATCTAATCGGTAAGTAAAGACATATGACAACATCACCATGGCATCCAGTTCCTCTTCTGTGCTCAAGGCTCAACGCCCCCCTCCTCGCGCTCTCCCTCTTTGCGGTCCGCGACAGTCGTGTCTATAGTTATACACGGGCACGGTCCAGCTTATGTGGACCCATGTGACAGGTTGGCCATGTCAGCAAATCAATCCAACTCATGACGCCCACGTGGCAACGGACTCATAAAACCACCTACGGGGTAGATAAATGGTTTTCGGTAGTTTAGGGTGTTAAACAATCAGTTTTATGGGTCAGGGGGTGATGTGATCCACCATGTATGCGTTGCGGCCCCGAGGGTCATATAGATTTTTCCTTAACCCAATTTTAGTTGCCTTATTTGGCAATATGGAGACTAAGGCGTGTTTGGATCAGATTCACGTAGCTCCACTCCACCAACTCACCATAGGGCAAATCCATCATGGAGTTGCAAAACATGGAGCACCTCTTGAGGAGCTTTGCAAAAAAACGTGTAGTTGCCATCTAGATTCACGTTTCTCACGGAGCTACAAAACGTGGAATTGGTGGTGTTTAACTTGGAATTGTTGGAGCAGAGCAAAAAAAATGTAGAGCAGAGTGGATCCAAAGAGGCCCTAATTTGCTTGATTTGGCAAGCGCGCACCCACACACACATCCCAATCCTATTGGTTAGTCTTACAACTGATCGAGCTTAGTTGAGTTGAGTGGTGCGATGTGTTGATGTCCCACTCCAGTTGACCAGTGTTGTTTGTTGTGTTGCCTAGTTTGAGTCTCTTCTTCTTCTACTTTTAATTATAATCGGCAGCCTTCCTGGTTCATTTAAAAAGGATATACCAGTATGCGGATTACATGTGCGCCATCATGTGTGTGAATGGTTTTTTTTTATGAAACAGGAGGGGTAAGTCCCTACTGATTATATATTGTGTGAATGGTTCTCCGTGTGTAGTACATATGTGCCATGCTACTGTATCACAGTATGTTGTTATTGTTAAGTATCCACTTGTGATTATATATTTTCAATATTAGGTCACTGAGTCGATTTCTATATGTTGCATCAGTTTGTTAGCACGCAGCCTTAGCTGAGTTAGCTTTGGCTAGGGAGGATACAGAGTGAACAGTTTGAAAAATCATAGTAGGTCAAGTTGTAAAATTTTTACCTAGGGATAGCTTAAATGAAAGAATTGGATTTTTACTAGCAAAGGTGGGCAATGTTGGAGAGGAATTGGCACCACACCTAACGTGAGATCTTGGCTTTGGATACCACAGTAGAATGTCTACTGCTCTTCTTCTCCTCTTATTGCATATCTTACACTCATTAGTTACTTTTCATATTTTCTACTTAATATATGATTATACCCCCACAAATGCATACTTCTGTTTTACATTCCTATTTTCCATGAGATTATGAACCAAACAGTTTCTCCATTGTGCGTGCATGCGTTTCTCATCTTACAATCCCACTTTGGTCTACCTCAGAATGTACCAAACATTTCATCTTTTTATCTAGTTATATTGTGTTAGTCTTCGATCTAGAGTGAATAATTATGTAAATTAGCAGCAGGGGTAGAACGTTATATTAGGGACAAAATAAGCCACCAATATTAGTTTATTGTCCTGTGACACGTCATTTGCCCCTTTTGGGAAAAAATAAATGCCACCAAGAATCAGAGAATAGAAATATGGAGGGGAAAGTGTTGCGTTAGATGAAAATGTTTCAAACAAAAATTTTAAAATATTGCCCAAATTACTAAATTTGAAATCCATGTTCGATACTAGTATCCTTCTTCTCCAGGGAGGGTCAAGAGAGAATCAGATTACATGCAACCCAGTCTTACCTTTTAGTCAGCATCTAGCAATGGAATGGCACGACAACGGTACAACAACATAATCCTGCGATGGAGGTGGAAGCAGGTTTGTGAAGGGGTAGATGTCCGTGGGGAGGGGGGGTAATAAGATCCAATCAAATAGGTTCTGGACATGGAACTTTGCAACGCATGCAGAGGTGATGAAGGGGTACTTGGTGAGTGAAAATGAGAGAACAAAAGATCCAATCAAGCGGGTATGATGCTTGATACTGGCGGTGCATAGAGTGATGGTGAAGGGGTACGGTTCGGGGATGGAAGAGTTTTGTCATGGTTTTTTGTTTTGGGAGGAATTGTAACTCATCCAAATCACATGGCCGCACCTTTTTCTAGAGAATATAACAAAAGGCAAGCTCGCCAAATTCCAATAGGCTCTATGCATAAATGTATGAGAAAAAACAGGTAGATTGAGATTATTGTTGTTCTAATGAAGTTGGGAAAATTTGAAGTCCCAACCATGAGAAATTTGGAGTTCATTTCATGTTTTATTTTCCTAAATTCCTGAATTGATTATTTGTGTATTCTGGTAGACTATAAGCATGTGAGCTAGTACCAACTATATATGGAGTCCAAGGATCATGGAAGTGCCCTGATTTCCAGTATCACGCTAGCCCAACATCATCATTGGGCATTTATGTTTCTATAAAAAATATTTTACATGTTTTGAACTACTAGCACAATACCCATGCATTGCCACATTAATAAATGGTTGCTCAACCATAGCTTCTATGCCACTTAACCAGCTAATAACTTGTAAGGTCCAAGGACCCATATACAAAATATTAGGAAAAAATAGTCGTATCTGTCCTTAAACTATCGCTCTTGGCTCATTTCATCCCTAGATTATGAAAACAGATGCTTCCATCCTCAAAATTTCCATATTGGCTCAACTTCATCCTTATTATGACGTGGCTCGCCACATTGGCTTGCTTTGTCACCTGTCCAGTCCGGTAGGGGTGTAAATTACATCTATGCCCTCTTCAACTACATAATTCTCGTCCCCAACGGCATCCCCAGACCATCATTTTGTGGCCCCTGTCCCCATCAGCTTGTTGGGGCTCACAAGTTCTGCACCAAAATAGCTTGCTGCCCCCCACCCCACCCAAACCATCTCTATATCGATTCAATGCCACATGTATTTATAGCAGGGAGAGCAAGAGCCCAACGCAGGCTAGGAAAAGAGCAGTGCATGGAATCGGAGGTAAGTTGTTTGCGATCCGTGGATAGGTCATGTAGTTCAGTTGGAATTAAGGGCATGATGGTTCATTTTGTGATGAGAATGGACTACTTTTCTGATTGATTTTGAAGCTTGTGTGACTCCTTGACAAACATAGAGAGGGGGCGGTGGTCAGAACTGGGCTGAAATGCCACCATGACATGTTCCCGATCTTGTGTTGTAGGTGGTCGGGTTTAGATCCACGAAGAAGGTTCTTGGTGTACCACAAGTTGAACAAGGCAACTGAAACCCTAACTGACAAGGTAGGTGACAATGCAAGCCAACATGGTGAGCCACGTTGGAAGAAGGATGAAGTTGAGCTAATCTGGATAATTCAAGGACCAAAGCAGACATTTTCATAGGTCAAGGACGAAATTGAACCAAGAGTGATAGTTAAGGGACGAATTTGGCTATTTTTCCAAATGATTACTATGCATGTGATTGTTCTATGATTTCTTGAAACACTAAGGGCATGGTTGCAAAACAATAGAAGCACACACGGAGGGTTGAGCAAATTTGGGTTTAAGCCAAGTCGGCATTACACAGCTTGTCAAGCCCATATGGGCAAGTGTGTGTTAGCTCCATGGGGTGAGCAAAGCTGGCCTATGGCCTTTGAGGCAATTTGGCCCGTTAGGCCCAAGCAAGGGCAGCGTAAAGGAGCACGCCATAAGGCTCTTAGGGTTTTTATCCTATTCCCACCCGAGTTGCGGCTCAACACAATCCTTGTAGTCGTCGCTCAGCACCGAGCGGCATGCACCAACAGATGCACGCAAGGATATCGAGAAGAAGTTCTCGGCGCGAGGCGCTAGAGGCCTGAGGGAGTGGAGACAGATTGTGGCGAGGCTTGCAAGCGGAGCGCAATATTATCCGGGGATTGCAGTTCTTTGGGAACATCGGAAAGCAGCCGAAGGCATGTATCCCTCCTTCGCACATGGAGATGCGAATGGAGATGGTGATGTCTAGAGATGCTGCTCAACCATTCACGCAGATGGAGCGTCGAGGGTGGTAACCTTTGATCCAACTGCGTGGAGGACCACTTCGGAAGCAATCAAGGGTGCCGAAGCCCATGGTTACAATGGATGTGTTGGTGTGGAGGTATGTTTGAATTCTTTGTAAATCTGGATGTTATTTCGTTTTTTGAGGCTCTATTTTGTTCTTCCTCCATATTCTTCGTTGGTTCTCGTTAAACCTCTAGTTCTTCCTCTTCCTCTGTCTTCTTCTCCCATGTTCTTGATGATTTTTTAACGAAATTAATCACTAGTTCAAGGTTCTTGGCAACTTAATTAAACTTACATAGTGTCCCCTAGATGTCGATAGAATATTACATACGTACTCCATAACCCGGTTTGAGTTGCCTAATTTGGCACCGTGTAGACCGCAATGCTTGATGCGGCAACATTGGCAGATTTGTTAAGCATAGATCGAAGCCACACATTTTCCATGGGTATGGCTGATTAATTACAGCTAACAATCCCATATTCCCATCCATGTAACAAGGTTGTATTCGATGGAAAGGAAATTTCCAGGTAGCTTGGCCACAAAAAAGAATTGCTATACCCGTTATAAGAGGAAACGGTCTTCTTTTCTTGACAGTAAAAGAGGAAACGGCTCTGTTTGTAAGGAAAACGGAAGCTGGAAATCGGCCCGGCCTAACAACAACGTAAGCTGGAAATCAGGCCTTTCCATTTCAAAGGCCCAAGTTAACTGCTGCCAAAAATCTGATCCATGTAATGATTGCCGCTATGCTT
>JAZFNS010020001.1:28528776-28539688 GCA_037127165.1 Alloteropsis angusta | reverse complement strand
ATACGGTTTTTTATTGTCATAAAATCAAAATGGCTAATACATAATGTCATAAAATGAATGATATAGTGACATTATGCTCTATTGTCATACTAAATACGTCATAAAGCTACACATTTCTTGTAGTGAGGCAAACCATCAAGTTCTGGCGCTTTATTATGTTCTATTTGAAAAATTGCCTCTCTGACCTCAGTCTCTATAAACGGAGATGTTAGAATTTCATTCTCCACATTGTCAACCTAAGGGATATCATCAATTCGAAGATCATCCAGACTAAAATTATTATTAAGCTCACTAGCTACTTGAGCATTTTGTTTAATCAAGTTTGTTGTTTTAAGCTCATTTCAGGTTCCAGCTAGATGTGGGAATGGATGGATATTCAAGTCCATAATGGAATTGTCTAAGACTGGCCCACATATAATTATATCCATATCCATCCAATCCAATTAAGAGTTGATGAAAATCTAATCCAATCCAACGTAATAAAAGTCCAAACATCCAATCTCTTCTAGATTAAATAGCCAGATGTTCAAAGCCGGACTCTAAAATTAAAAACTCGCGTTCACACCTTAAAATTTTAGCAAACTTGACTGAAAATTGTTGGAGATGGCTCAGAACGACGGTATGCTACTCTAGGCAAAATGATGCAGTCATATATATATGTGGGCCCCACGTTCGAAGTTGGACCCTAAAATTAAAAGCTTGCGTTCACAAATTAAAATTTTAGCGTATTTGACCAAATATTGTTGGAGATGTCTCGGAGCGACGGTCCGCTACTCCGTACAAATCGGTGTAGCCATGTCAAAAGCCAAACCCTAAAATTAAAAGCGATCACACCCTATAATTTTAGCGGATTTGACCAAAAATTGTTGGACATGTCTCACAACGGCGGGCGCTACTCCGTCCAAATCGGTGTAGCCATATGTACATGTGGGCCCCATGTCGAAAGCCGAACACTAAAATTAAAAGCTCGTGTTTACACCTTAAAATGTTAGCAGATTTGACAGAAATTTGTTGCAGATGTCTTAAAACAATAATCCGTTACTTCGTGCAAATCGGTGTAGTCATATCTATATATTGTCTTTCCACATAAACAAAAGGTAGGCGTCACAAAATGCACCCCGTTGCAATGCACGGGCATATATGCTAGTCCAATATAAACTTAATTATCCTATTTCTTTTGTCTAGTAGAATCCAACTGTTCTGCTCGGCAAGGTTTACTAACGGCACGCACGTGGTTGAAGGCGTCACGACGCCCCGGACCCGCCCAGACGGCCCGACGCGCGCTCCCTGGCTCCTGGCCGACGGTCCTAGTCGGTTAAGATTTAGATTCGCTTTTCATTTTTTAGGAAGTTATGAGTTGTAAGGTATTTAGACATTGTACCTTGGATTGAAAAAGTTATGCTGAACATCTATTTGATCTTTGGGCATCAACTAGCTCTCGCTCGTCTCCCCGGTCCCCGCTTCCTCGTATTGCGCCGCCAGGACCACGTGCTGCCATCGTCGCCGGCGTTAGCCTCAGCCATGCCTGCCCACAAGTCACAACTACAACCTAAGAGGTCTAGGATCCAACAATTTGGTATCAGAGATGCCTCCAACGATACCGGCCACTTCCACCACATCTTCATCCCTCAGACAACACCAGTTGTCCACGACGATCTGCAGCGCGCCTCCTTCTTCATCGGCTGGCATCAGCGTTTCCCAAGCGATCGCGTCAGTGACCACGTCGTTCACAGCTGTGTCTGCACCACCGGCAGCGTCGCCGCCTGCGGGCCTGGACATGGTCACCACTGCGATTTTGGCCTCTAGCGTCAGATTGGGAAATTTCCTTCCCGTTTGACTGCTATCGAGGGCCGATCCTCGTTCCATTCTTCGGATCCGGTGGCGTCATCTTCTGGCTTCGGCCACATTGGCACTCCGTTTGCCGCCGTGCTGACAACTTATCTGGGTACGGCGGCATTCCTTCGACACCACCTGCTCCGGCAGTCGTCGTACACACTTCGGCGCCCGGGCAGGTTCCCGTTCCCATTACCCAAATCCATTTTCCACCCTCCCCATCACCCATCCCCACCAACCCTGAGTTTGCACCACACTAAGTTCCCCATGAGCAACCTGTCGATCCCGGCGACGGCATGGGCGTACCTCGCTATCATAAGCTCTCCTTCCCGACTTTCGATGGCAAGGACCATCCCCTTGGCTGGTTGAACTGTTGTGAGAATTTCTTCTGCGCTCAATGAACGCACGAGTCAGACAAGGTCTGGCTTGCCTCATTCCATCTCATGGGCGCCGCCCAATACTGGTTTTATATGCTTGAACGGGACATGGGTGACCTCAACACCATCACCTGGCCAACATTTCAAGCGTCCTGCGAGCAGCATTTTTGTCCACCGCTCGGCACCAATTACTTGGCTGACTTGGCGCGTCTCACGTTTCGTGGCTCGGTTGCTGAATACCAAGAAGCTTTCCAAACCCGCATGGCGCACGTCAGATTCCTCACCCAACTCCAGCAAGTTCAGTTATTTACTGGCGGCCTTCCTGACCCATTCAAACGGACATCGAGTTACAAGCGCCCGCTGATCTGCAGCGTGCTATGTGGCTTGAACGCGCCTAGGAACGCCCTTCCGTGTCACTGCCACCACGCCCATCTTCCTGCTTTCCACCTCACCAACCTTCCCCACATGCTAGACACACACCCACTGCTACCCCGCCAGCCGCCGTCCTTGCCATTTCCACACCCTCTGCTGCTAACCCGCCCCCTCGGTCGATCAAGCGTCTGTCTCCGCAGGACTTGGCCGAGCGGTGTCGCCACGGCCTTCGCTACAATTGTGATGAGCCTTACACCCGTGGCCACAAATGTGCACGCCTGTTCTACCTTGAAGTCTCGTACTTTGATGACAATGCATCTAATGTCGCCCTTGATGATCCTGATTCGGGCGAGTTGCCACCTCTCATCTCGCTGCACGCCATCACCGGCTTTAGGATGGAGGACACCATGTAGATCAAGCTCTCCATCGAGCAGCACACCTTGGCCGCCTTACTCGACTCGGGCTCGGCACACAATTTCATAAGCTCGTCGTCCACACAACGTGTTGGGCTTGGTTTCCAGGACAGCCGGGATGCCACGGTCATCGTCGCCAATGCTGACCGCGTCCAGTGTCGCAGTCTGGCCCGTGATGTCGCCGCTCACATGGGAGAGGATCACTTCGAAGTGGACTGTTTCGACATTCCACTCGACTGCTATGACATGGTCCTTAGTGTCAGCTTCTTGCGCACGCTGGCCCTGTTTTATGGGACTTCGACGATCTGTGCTTGTCCTTTTGGCGTCGGGAATGCCGAGTGTGTGGCACGGCCTCGGCTCGCCGCTCGAGAATGCCCCGCCGAGCATTGTCTACACCATTTGCGGCCATCCGACCCCCTTTTGAGGACTTGTTCTCAACTCCGACCGGTCTTCCGCCATCTCGTGCCTGTGATCACCATATCCATCTCCAGCCGAACACACCCCTAGTGTTTGTTCGTCCCTATCGTTACCCCAAATTCAAAAAATGAATTGGAAGCACAATGTTCTACTATGATGGATCAAGGCATCATTAGGCCCAGTACATCGCCATTCTCTGCACCTGTCCTCTTGGTCCAGAAGTAGGACAATTCATGTCGTTTCTGCATGGATTACCGCGCTCTCAACGACAAAACCGTGAAAGACAAGTTTCTCATTCCCATAGTGGAAGAACTCTTGGATGAACTACATGGCTCCAAGTTCTTCTCCAAACTTGATCGTCGCATGGGCTATCACCAAGTCCGCGTTCATCCAGCCGACATTGAGAAGACCGTCTTCCGCACACATGAGGGCCATTTTGAGTTCCTTGTGATGCCTTTCGGCCTCACCAACGCTCCGGCCATGTTCTAGGCTCTCATGAACTCGGTGCTGCATCCTTTCCTTCGACGACATCTTGTTCTATAGCTGATCCTATTCCGAGCCATGCATCACCTTCGTGCGGTCTTTGAGGTCCTGCGCAACAACAAGCTCCATGTCAAGCAATCAAAGTGTGCATTTGCAACAAGTTTAGTCACGTATCTGGGGCACGTGATCTCCGCCGCTGGAGTTGCCATGGACAGCGACAAGGACTCAGCCGTGGCGACATGGCCACAGCCAGGTAATGCACGTGGCCTACAAGGATTCTTGGGCCTCGTAGGCTATTACCGCCGGTTTATTCATGACTTTGGTACGTTGGCCGCACCCCTGACAAACCTTCTTTGCAAGGACGCCATCATCTTGTCGGAAGTGGCATCCTCAGCTTTCGCGGTGCTCAAGTCAGCGCTGTCATCAGCGCCCATTCTGCACCTACCAAACTTCGAGCAGTCATTCCTGGTGGACTATGATGCCTCAGGGTCGGGCTTTGGTGCTGTTCTCCATCAGGGCTTGTTCGGTTAATTCAATCCCCATGGATTTGAAGGGGATTGAGGAGATTCNGGGATTTATTCCCCTCCAATCCCTCTCAATTCCATGGGGATTCCAAATAACCGAACAAGCCCTCAAGGGGCTGGTCCCATTGCTTTCTTCAGCAAGCCATTCGCAGCCCACCACTTGAAAGTGGTTGCATATGAAGGGAGCTTATCAGTCTTGTTCAGGCCGTCCGACACTTGTGGCCATACCTTTAGGGCCGGCGTTTCATCGTACGCACAGACCACTACGCCTTGAAGTTCGTGTTGGATCAGCGCCTCTCCACCGTTCACAACACCAATGGGTGAGTAATCTCTTCATGTTTGATTTCTCCATGGAATTCTGTCCTGGAAGGCTCAACACAGTAGCCGACGCGCTCTTGCGGCGCAACGCGCCACCTGCGACCACGACGCTCCTGCACGCCATCTCCGAGGCGTCCATCCACCTCTTACACCAGCTATGCGAGGAGCTAGAGAACTCCCAAGAGCTGCGCCTCCTCCGCGGCAACATCGTGGCACTGATCGCGACGCCGGCTGGACCGTCAATGACGGCCTCATACTCTTCAAAGGGCGTGTCTACGTCCACCCCAGTTCCCCGTTCCTGCCGGCTATTCTCCATGTTGCGCACATGGACGGCAACAAGGGAACTCAGAAGACACTACATCGACTACGCCGCGACTTCATTTGCTCCTGTGCCACGTGCCAGCGCAACAAAACAGAAGCACTTCACCCCGCGGGTCTCCTCCAGCCACTGCCCATGCCATCGCAAGTTTGGGCAGACATCTCGCTTGACTTTGTGGAAGGGTTCACTCGCGTACATGGTAAGAGCGTCATACTCACTGTTGTGGATCGCTTTTCCAAATACGCGCATTTCATACCAGTTGGCCATCCCTACACTGCTACATCTGTCGCCCGAGCCTTCTTCACTGACGTCATCCGCCTCCATGGCTTCCCAGCGTCAATCGTTAGTGACAGTGACCAGTCTTCACGGGCCACGTTTGGCGAGATCTTCAAATAGGCCGGCGTTACTCTACGCATGAGAACGGCCTTCCATTCTCAAACAGATGGCCAGTCTGAGGTGGTGAACAAGACCATTGCAGTGTACCTCTGTTGTTTCACCGGCAACCGCCCCCATGCCTGACTCAATTGGTTGTCGTGGGCGGAATACTACTATAACAAAAGTTTCCACTCGGCGCTCCGCTCTACCCCGTTCGAGGTCGTCTATGGTCGATCGCCACCAGCTCTGCTCCCATACTCGGCGTCCACAGCTTGAACGGCGATGCTGGACTCACTGCTCCAGGACCACGACACGTTCCTCACCGAAGTGCGCACGCGTCTCCTCCAAGCTCAAGCCTACGCCAAGCGCCAGTACGACCGACATCACCGGCCACTGGAGTTCGACGTGGGCACGATGGTCTGGCTCCGCGTTCTACACGGCCCAATGCACTCGCTCCTCCCTAGCAAGCATGGGAAGCTCAGCCCCTGCTTTTCCGGGCTGTTCTAGGTGCTGGAACGCGTCTGACCTGTTGAATACCGCCTCCAGCTTTCACCGGGCGCTCGCATACACGATGTGTTCCACGTTGGAGTCTTGAAGCCCTTCGTCGGTACGCTTCCATCAACTCCACCGCCACTTCCTCCACTATAGCATGGACGACTGCTTCAATACCTGGAACGCGTCATCCGCTCGAAGCTGCGCCGTGGTGTCTGGTACATTCTGGTGTACTGGTATAGACTATCCACCGCAAAAGCTACATGGGAGCCCGTTCCGACATTCAAGGAGGCCTATCCAGACTTCTATCGGCAAGGTTTACCAGCGGCACGTGCGTGGCTGAAGGCGTCGCGATGCCTCAGACGCACCCAGACGGCGCAACGCGCGCTCCCTGGCTCCTAGCCGACGCTCCTAGTCGGTTAAGATTTAGATTTGGTTGTGAATTGTTTGGATGTTACGAGTTGTAAGCTATTTATACTTTGTACCCTGGATTGGAGAAGTTATGCTGAAGATCTGTTCCATCTTTGGGCGTCAACTGGCTCTCGCTCGTCTCCCCCGCTCCCCGCTCGCTCGCGGTGCACCGCCAGGACGGCGTACTACCCTCGTCGCCGGCGTGAGCCTCGGCTACGCCCTCCCACTAGCCACAGCTACAACCTAAGAGGTCTAGGATGCAACACCAACATTGTTGGATCTAAGTCAAATAGATGTCTAAATCCAACTATGTCCAAAATATAACTTAGTCTGGTGCTAAAATCCAATTGGATGTTGGATTAAGGCCAATCAATCCCTAGTCTTGTTCCGGCCGACTTACCTATCCCATTTTAATCCCTCCTATCTAAATTATATTTGATTAAAATTAACCCGCGGTAGATACACTGGAAAATTAAAATTTAAATTTTATATCGGAACTTTTATGATTTATAGTTTGAAACATTGTGTTTAACGAAATTAGTTGTTTTAAGCTAATTCCAGGTTCCAGTTCCAGCCGACTTCCCGCCATCCCCTCCATTCCTCCAAAATTAGAGGCTTTTCAGCTGCCACTCTGTTTCATCTGTTCTTCCCTCCCCTGTGTTCTCCTTCTGCCATGCCATTTTTAGCTCCTCATTTCGCTCCTCAATCCTCTCCGACCACCTCCCCCAAACGACGACCACCAACCAATCGCCACACCCTCCCACCTCCGATCATCGCCTCCCGGCGGAACGCGCCCCGTTCCGCCGTGACCGCTGCCGCCGCACTGCCATGCGCCTGCCCTTGCCGCCACCGCCGCCACCGAGGAAGAAGCACAACAACCGGAGGACCAGGCTGTGATCTCGCCGCCCGATGGGCAACGTCTGCACCGGGCCCCGCTTCCCCAAGAACCGCTTCTTCGGCAACTTCTCGTTCTGGCCGTCGCGCACCCGCTCCACCGGCACGCCCTCCAACCCCACCACCACCTCCCGCTCCGTCCCCGTCGTCCAGGTCCAGCCCAGCGAGTCCGACGCCAAGCCGCCGGCGGCCGCCACGCAGACCACAGCTCCTGCCCCCATCGTCATCTCCGAGCCGGCGCCGCTTCCCCAGCCAGCAGCACAACCATCGGCGGCGCCGCCACCATCAAAGGAACCCGAGCCCTCGCCGCCGCCGCCGGCGTCGCAGCAGCCCGCGCAGCCGCAACCCCAATCCCAACCGCAGCAGCGGCAGCAGTCGAACAAGAAGCCGGCGGCGCACATCAAGCGCATCTCCAGCGCGGGGCTGCAGGTGGAGTCGGTGCTCCGGCGAAAGACCGATAATTTGAAGGACAAGTACAGCCTTGGACGGAAGCTTGGCCAGGGCCAGTTCGGTACCACGTACCTGTGCGTCGACAAGGCATCGGGGCTCGAGTACGCCTGCAAGTCCATCGCCAAGCGGAAGCTCATCACCGACGAGGACGTGGAGGACGTGCGGCGGGAGATCCAGATCATGCACCACCTCGCCGGACACCCCAACATCATCGGCATCCGCGGCGCCTACGAGGACGCCGTGGCGGTGCACGTGGTCATGGAGCTCTGCGCCGGAGGGGAGCTCTTCGACCGCATCGTTCGGAGGGGACACTACACGGAGCGCCAGGCCGGCGAGCTGGCCCGCGTCATCGTCGCCGTCGTCGAGTCCTGCCACTCGCTGGGGGTCATGCACCGCGACCTCAAGCCCGAGAACTTCCTCTTCGTCAACAACGACGAGGACTCGCCGCTCAAGACCATCGACTTCGGCCTCTCAATGTTCTTCCGCCCAGGTACCTTACCTTACCTAGTTCATTGCATGCCGCCATGGACATTGCGTAGCTCTGCATCTTCTGAAGTTCTGAACTATATATATATCATAATCATGGCGATATGATCCATATTGATTCAATGCCTTGTTGGATATATTGCAGGCGAGGAGTTCAACGACGTGGTGGGGAGCCCGTACTACGTGGCGCCGGAGGTGCTGAAGAAGCACTACGGGCAGGAGGCGGACGTGTGGAGCGCCGGCGTGATCGTCTACATCCTGCTCTGCGGCGTGCCGCCCTTCTGGGCGGAGACGGAGCAGGGCATCTTCGAGCAGGTGCTGCACGGCTCGCTGGACTTCGACTCGGACCCGTGGCCCAACGTGTCGGAGAACGCCAAGGACCTGCTCCGGAAGATGCTCGTCAGGGACCCCAGGAAGCGCCTCACCGCGCACGAAGTCCTCTGTGAGTAGCACAAGTACCAGTGGCTTATTTCGCTGTTGTGCCACGACATTGCTTACATGGCTGAGCTCCTCACAACTTGTTGCGTGCAGGCCACCCGTGGCTGCAGACGATCGCCACGGCGCCAGACAAGCCCCTGGACTCGGCGGTTTTGTCGCGGCTGAAGCAGTTCTCGGCGATGAACAAGCTCAAGAAGATGGCGCTGAGGGTGAGCACAGGACCTCTTATCATACTTGCTCTGTTTCCTTGCTGTTGTGCATCATGTTGCTATTATGGAGGTTTGTGTGTATGTGAATCAGTGAATGTGATCTTGGCTGTAGGTGATCGCGGAGAATCTTTCGGAGGAGGAAATCGCTGGGTTGAAGGAAATGTTCAAGATGATGGACACCGACAACAGCGGGCAGATCAACTTCGAGGAGCTCAAGGCCGGACTACAAAGGGTGGGCGCCAACATGAAGGAGTCGGAGATATATCAGCTTATGCAGGCTGTAAGTTTGTTTTGCTGTCTTCATTTAGGCATATATATGGAATAAAATGCAGGGGAGTTTCACGAGGAACCTTGAGTGAAATTCTTGATTCTAAACCAGCCCGTTCCCCTTTTTTTAAAAAAAAAACTGAAACGAGTTTCCAAGGAAATTGTCACACCGGGAACTTCAACTTCAGTATTACAAGAATATTCCTAATATCCAATACAAACTCTGGTACAGTCTTAGGAGGATCAAAAATTAGACACCATCTAAATGGTTCACCTCTTTTCCTTGTATTTGCGAACTGTAAGTATAATTTTAAGAATTAAATTTGTATTCCAAAAATATCAATGCATCATAGATTGTAAATGCAGTTTTCCATCATTCTTCCACACCGAGATGGGAGAAAGACTCAGCAATGAACTGTGCAATAGTTTTCCTTAATTGTAAACATAGTTTTCCTTGTTCATATGAGATGGTATTTACGCAGGCTGACATCGATAACAGTGGCACCATAGATTATGGAGAATTCATAGCTGCCACGCTGCACCTCAACAAAGTTGAAAAGGAAGACCATCTATTTGCCGCCTTCCAGTACTTCGACAAAGATGGCAGTGGGTATATCACATCGGACGAGCTGCAACAAGCGTGTGACGAGTTTGGCATAGAAGATGTCCGACTCGAAGACATGATTGGTGAAGTGGATCAAGACAACGTACGTTTAATTGGTTAAAAAATATCTGTTAACAGTGATCCTTTCATCAACCTAATTACTGTTCTTTTTCTGCAGGACGGACGTATAGATTACAATGAGTTTGTCGCAATGATGCAGAAATCGACTGCCGGGTTTGGAAAGAAAGGCTTTCAGTTAAACCTTAGCATTAATTTTAGGGATGCCCTAAAGGCAAATAGCTGACAATGTTCTAGTGAATTTAAGAACACTTGTACCATGAGAAATGGTGCTGTGCATACATGTTGTAAATGTAAAGGAAACTTTGGTTGTGATGAATTCATAGGAGCTTTCTTAACTCCTGTTGTCATGCTTTTGTGTTCTTAGTTGTTCCCATTTAGAATAATTGGTTTAAGCTGAACTAGGTGATCTGGAGTAAATCATTTTTAATAATCGAACCAACCTGTTTGATTAATGTCATTATTTCTCTACCAAGAAAGAACAAATATGGTTCAAGCCAGGCTGGGCATGTTAGGTGTTAGGATCGAGTTTAGTCGTCTGGAAGTGTCCCTACTCCCTACAGTCCCATGAGATAATAGATGGACGCATGATATTTGGTCTCCCCAACTTGTTTTGATCCGAGTATGGAGCAACACCCCAGAGGGCAGAGATAAGGCAGGCATGCAGGAATATTAAGTGTCCCCTGCTGTCCCTGCTTAGCTTAGATGGGACGATGACCTTTGTCCTTTCATCTGCAAGTTCAGTGACTTGTTTGATGCTAAGGACGCAGGAAGTAAGAATGTCAGACGGCGACAGACATAAGCATGCATGTTGAGTGCTCCTGATGTCCTCCATGCCTAATGGCGACTGTGTCAACGCAATACACATTTCATCTCCCATTCTTTGGCGTGTCATGGGCACCAGTGGATGCTTTACTATTCTTATTCTGGAACTCATGCTCTTATATTCCTATATCTAGTATAAACCTTGACACAACGAGGATAGATGTAGGACAAGCTACAGCGAAATGTACATGTTACTAACTTTATATATATGAAAAATTTATTCTACACGTACGTGTAGCTACTCCTACTGCGAAAACCAGCGAAGACTCCACGGTACCGTGCGAGGTTACTTTACCGGGTTGTTAAGCTGCAGACCCATTAAACAAT
>JAZFNS010020001.1:27715645-27726257 GCA_037127165.1 Alloteropsis angusta | reverse complement strand
TTATTGACATGTAACATTTTTTACGAGACTTTGTACATCTGTATGTACAAAGTCTCGTAAAAAATGTTGCACCGTCAAAAGTTCAAAGTAAATGGCCCAAGGTGATGGCACCATGAGTGCATTTCAACATCTATACATGCTACAACACCTTTGGGATGCATATTCAGTATACAGATCATTCAGCCTCATGACACAATTCTCTGCTACAAGACACAATTTTGCTCCCAGATATTGCGCCAAAGTGTACAATATTTACCTGAAAGTTACATGTCCAGTTTTTCATGCATTTCATCCCAGCAATTATTATCCTCTTTGATTGGGTGCTGGGCAAGAGAGTACATTTGTCCACTTGATCAGTACCTGATATCAGGTGCAGCAGGAACATTTGTCCTCAATATCAGGTGCAGCAGGAACATTTGTCCACTTAATCAGTACCTGAGGAATGGCCCGATTTCCTTTCTTCACCAGCCTCTGATCAAGAACCATCTCTGGCTGAATCTCCTGAACACTTGAATCAACCAGTTTTAGCAGTTCTGTGTACACCGGTGTATCATTGGGTGTGACTGGTTTCAGTTGAGAGACATGAAAGACCGGTTGTACCTGACTCCCTTCAGGTAGGCGCAATTTGTAAGCTGCTGCACCAAACCTCTCCAGCACTTCAAAGGGCCCAAAAAACTTGTATGCTAACTTAGGAAATGGCCAACTCACCACTGACTGTTGACCATATGGTTGTAGCCTCGGAAGTACCATCTCTCCCACCTGAAACTGTCTGTCAGTCCTGTGACGATCAGCCTATGTTTTAATCCAATTTTGAGCTGCAGCCAAATGTTGCTTCAGTAAAGTCAAATGGGTCTCCCTTTCTTTCGAGAAATCAACTGATGGACTTTGTGGTCTTGATCAGCCAAGGACACCATGGTACTCATAGTTGGTTAATACCCATATAGTGCTTTTAAAGGTGAACAGCCCAACGACGTATGAAAAAGAGGAATTGTACCAATGATCCGCCAATGATAACCATGCCTTCCATTATTGTGGAGAATCATGCACCGCACATCTTAAGTACATCTCCAAGCACTGATTTAATCTCTCCGATTGACCGTCCGTTTAGGGGTGATAAGAAGAACTCATGAGCAGTTTTGTATCAAGCACTGAGAACAAAGTCTTCCAGAATGTACTATTGACCACCTTGTCGTACACTATTGTCCTTGGCAGCCCATGCAGCTTGATCACATGATCCAACACCGTTTTGGCCACCCTTCAGCTGTAAAAGGATGCCTGAGACCTTCTAAAAAGGAAAGCTTCCATGGTCAATGGTGGCAACTATAATTGTTCAATGTGCAACAACAATGTGGAAGAAACTGCCTACCATCTATTCTTCTCCTGCAGCTTCAGTTCAGCCTGCTGGAGCAAAATTGGAGTGCAATGGCACCTCAACATTCCATTCTACAGGATGTTCAAGACTGCAAAAGACATGTTCCAGAACCCTTTCTTCATGGAGATTTTTATCATGGCTGCTTGGCACATCTGGAAGCAAAGGAATGCACTGATTTTCGAAGGGAAACGTCCATCCATAAACTCCTGGGTCTCACACTTTGTGGATGAGGCCAGACTCCAAGCTCATAGAATCAAAGAAAGCAATAGACAATCCTTCCTTAACTGGGTCGATTTAATCTAGCATAGCCTTTTTAGCTCTTTCCTGAAGCATTTTCCTTTTTGGGGTCCTTCGGTACCCATTTTGTTGCTATCATGTACAGTTTCATTTCTTTTTAATATATATTTTTTCACAGTGGGGGCCTCCCCCGCTGTATAGCTTTCAAAAAAAAAAAAAAGATGCCTGAGAGGAATGAAGTGATTGTCCACCAACATAAGCATCACTTTGTTCTTCACCAAGGACCTCAATCTCATAGCATCTCCTTCCACACCAGAGATGGGATTCAGAGATAGTGCACAAAACTCTTCAGCTAGAGTATCCTGTATAGCCAACTGATTCAGCACTTCAGGTCATTGATCACCAGAGCATTAACCAGATTAGAATTCAGATCCTCTGGTGGCTGCTCCTGACCAGTAAGCCATTTCCACATATCTGAGTTTTCCTAATAAACCAACAGTACAGGAATTAGACTGCATACATATTTGAAACAGTAATCGCTAGAAGGGATTTTTTGATGACTACAGCATCAGAAGGATCACAGTCACTGTCTATGGCACATGTACTAGGAGTGTCCTGACTACTGAGTATGGACATAATATCCAAGTAATTTTTGATGCTATCACAGCAAGAAAATAAGCATTTCTTGTCCATCAACAATCAGATTTGAAACAGCCTTCCATATATCACATATGATCAAATACCAAGTTAAGCCCCCCAATTACTACCCCAAAATATTAGTAGTCAAGATGTGCATATTGGAGCTACCCAGTTGAGGCTCCTTATTATTACCCCCAATTACTAACATGACAGAATATAAGTAATCTGATGGAATGCTGTTGTCTGGGCAAGAACAAAATTGATAGGGGTAAAGGGAGAATTATAATGGGTCTATTGGTGATCCTGATCATATGGCAACTGGAGCAGTATACTAAAAGATCTGAAACTGGCAACAAAGAAGAAACTATACTGTTCGATTGAGATTCAAAATTGTGAAGCCCCGACATGTTAAGCCAAAGAGATGCACTTTTATAAGGCACAAAGATCTGCCTTTGTTTTCTGTTGATTCTAAGTTCAACATTTCAATGTTACAGGAACAAGGCACTCCATGAGCCGGTGCTGAATTCAGATAGAGCTATGTTCCCCTAAAAAAGATCAAGCATAAAACTATCTGTAGCTAGGAACTGCTCTTCACTTTTATAAAGCTGAATAAACATGATCCAATATGAATTAACCTATGATATTTTCTTCCCATAAAAGACAGAATAGGAGCTTTTAAGATATTGCAACCGAATTATTTTACACATCCAACATTTTTTGTAGTTCTAAAGCCTTATTGCACATCCAAATGGCATATAGCATAGACAACTTGACATAATCATGCACAACTCATGGTGCTCCAACAAGGAAATTTAGATGGAAGAGGCATTCGACTCAAAGAATAGCAGTTTATTTTTTTTAAAAAAAAAGCGATGAAAACCTTGAATTTGATTGGACCATTTAAGTTCAAGAAGCTTTCCAAATTCTTGAGGATTGGTTGATTGTATGAATTTTACCAGGAATATATGCTGCTGATATAAGTAAATATCGCTCCTAATTGCCAACAGATGTAGGAGAAAGGGAACAGCATGGTTCAACATCACACTGAACTAAAAGATTGCCCAGTAACCAACGAACATACTAATCCACTAACTGATTGATAAACTTGCTCCTACAAAAATCAGGATGTGACAGAAGAACAATCAGACCACGAATCAAGACTAGAGCGCTGGAAGGAACAACTTGTGAAGGGGAACACGCTACAGAGCAGAGCATGCGGCCGTCAGCAAGTTCATCGATCAAAAATCCGAGCAGGTATCGTTCCACTAGCCTCTGTCCCTTGCCGCTCCCCTACTCCTCTTGCAAATATTCAAAAAATCCCTTGCTCTTTCCTATCCAAACCCTCTCCAGTTCTTCTGTAGCCGAAGCAATAGCTAATCTGAAACGCGAAAGAGGAGGAGTGGTTGGTCGGCCAGAGCAACAGGCAGGTGAACTTACGAGGCCTAGCACTTGCAGGAGGGCGCGAATGTTGGCGTCGTCAATGCCGTGGATGTGCTGCTCCACCCAGCTGCCAGCTCCAGCTCCAGCTCCAGCAATCCCCGCTGCTTGCTCCGGTACTGCAACCTGCGCGAGCACCATCCACCAGTCACAGCACAAAGGGGGCGAGCGAAATCTCAAGCGATAACAACCTCCGGAAAATCGGGTATCGACACATTCCTGTTGAGGAGACGGCAGCGGCTGTCGTCGGAGGAGAGGTCGACGGTGGTGGCGGCGTTCTGCTGGGAGGTGGTGAACGCTGAGAGGAGGCGTGTCGGACCCGGTACAGGACTGGCGTCAGGAAGCGGGAGTGTCACCGTTGGTTGAAGGCGTATTTCCAGTTTTGTGTTTTCGAGTTGTAATAGCGCGTGTGTTGGAGCCCAGCTGTCAAGGAGCTCGCGAAAGAGATAAATCTCACCGCTGTAACAAACTCTGTATGATTTGCTTTTGAAAGAAAGAGAAACAGAAACAGGAGACCGGTTCTCTGCCGGCTTCGATGACCCTGTATCCTTGCGTCTCACGTCGACGGCGAGAGCCGACGGCCACGGGTCGTTACACTTGGTATCAGATTGAGTCGATTCTCCACAAATTGAGTTCGCGCTCATCGTCGGTGCATACTCCGTCGGTTGGATTGGGCTAAACGGTGCTGGTTGGGCTCGATCCGATTCTTCTGCCGCGTAGAACCGGCGAGGAATCGGATTCCCGTAATTCCTTCACCACTGCTGATCCGATTTGCGGCGCACTCAAGATGAGCGCGTACTTCGGCGACGTTCCACCTCGGAACGGCTTCCTTCTGGCGGCACGGGCGACGGGTGCTTCTAGTGGCGTGGCGGCGCGTGCTTTCCTTTCTCCGGCTTCTACTTCGGCGCAGCGGCGAACACTTCGCAGCCTGTTCGTGGACTCGGTGTGACTGCGGTATTCCCTCGATCCTGTCTCGTGCGACTCGTTCTGGTTCGATTTGATCAGCGTACTCGCGTGAGTGGATTTGGGGTGCGGTCACCACGGCTCCACCTAAGCCTTCGGTGCAGACGCAGTTCATTCTGCAAAGGATGGACGATGACAGGGGCACGGATGATCGCCGTTGGGATCATGTGATGCAGAGCCTGGATCTGTTGTTTGCACGCATGGGTGATATTGGTTCCTCTCAGCAACAGATGCGCACATAATTGGATTCTACTCGTGATGCGGTGCAGCAGTGTTCCCAGCAACAGGAAGTGCTTACTGAACAAATGGAAATCACCGGGCAGGCGGTGGCTAATCTCACTCTGGATCGTATGAGCCGTGAAGAACAGCAAGCTGACAGTCCGCGTTATCCGGAAGCTCCCCATCCCCATCGTAGCAATCTGAAGCACGACTACCCTCCTCCTCACCGCACTGCTGAAGGGGGACACAGACATCAGGATCATCAGTTTCACGGTCGCAATCATCTGCCCAAATTGATGTTTCCCAAGTTTGAAGGACAGGATCCTCAGATATGGAAAGCCAAGTGTCTAGATTACTTTCACATTTTCAGTATTCTGGAGGAATTGTGGGTCAGCACAGCAAGTCTATACTTTGAGGGCAATTGTGCCATGTGGTTCCAGATGTTTAAGCAGCGCCATGGTGCTCCTACTTGGTCTGCTTTAGTTGCTGCTGTTCAAGAGGAATTTGGTCAAGCTGATTACAGGGAATCTCTGGGTGCAATGGTGGAATTGAAACAAACTGGTTCAGTGGAGGATTATGCCGAGGAGTTCCAAAAGTTGCAGTACCAAATCTGTATGCATAGTGCTGGATTTGATGAGCTATTCTTTGTCACTCAATTTATCCAAGGGTTGAAAGAGGACTTTCAGCAAGCAGTCAGTTTACAATTACCAGATAAAGTACCCCAAGCTGTGTTACTAGCAAAGGTGCAACAGAAACTGTTGGATAGGGTGAAGTTTAAACAGTCTAAACCTAGGCAACCTTCAGGATCTGCTAAACCAGATTTCAAGAGTACTACACCTTCTACCAATTTGTGGAAGGAGAGACAAGAAAGGGATTATAGGCGTGCTAATGGCCTTTGTTATTACTGTGGAGATAAATTTGAGCCAGGACATAAAGACAAATGCAGTAAAAGGCCTCCAGCTCAGGTGCATGCTCTAGTAGCAAACCCTTTGGATACCAATCTTAGAGAAGAAGTGATTCAGCAATTAGCAGATGAGGATGCTGTTAGTGAAGCTTTTGGTCACCTATCTCTGAATGCTCTCACTACTGTCACTAAAGCTGACTGTGTGAAGTTGAGAGCTCTTGTGAAGAACAAAGTGATGCTGTTGCTAGTGGACAGTGGCAGCAGTCATAACTTTATCAGTTCAGCATTTGTGCAACAGTTAGGTCTCCCAACTGTTCCTGCTCCTCCTACTAATATCCAACTACCCAATGGAGAGAAACTTTTGTCTGACAGAATGATACCCAATTTTCAGTGGTGGTGTCAAGGGCATACCATATCTTCAGATACGAGAGTTTTGGATCTAGCAGTGTATGATGGTATTCTTGGGTATGACTGGCTCAAATCTCACAGTCCCATGGTTTGTGATTGGCAGCAGAAAACTCTCACATTTCAGAATCAGGGTGCCCAGATAACTGTCCAAGGGGTTCTTCCTCCTCCATTACAAATTTCCCCTATTTCAGGGCAGCAGTTGCATAAATGGTCCAAAGGTAATGATGTCTGGGCATATGCTGTAGTGGATGCCTCTGTTAGTGCTCCAGCTCCCTATCCCCAAGAAATTTCTACATTGTTAGCATCTTATCAGGATTTGTTCCAGGAACCAACTAGTTTACCACCTCACCGAGTTTATGACCACACTATTCCTTTGCTGTCTACTGCTGAACCTGTCAACTGCAGACCTTACAAGTATTCTCCTGCCCATAAATCAGAGATAGAAAAACAGGTTGCTCAGTTACTCTCTGCAGGGTTGATTCAGCAGAGTTCTAGCCCTTTTGCTGCTCCAGTGCTTCTCATTCAAAAAAAGGATGGCAGTTGGCGTTTCTGTGTTGACTATAGGAAACTGAATTCATTAACAGTCAAGAATAAGTTTCCTATGCCAGTAATTGAGGAGATTTTGGATGAATTATATGGTCTAAGTATTTTACAAAGTTGGATATGAGAGCTGGGTACCATCAGATTAGAATGGTGGAATCAGATGAATTCAAGACTGCTTTTAAAACCCATCAAGGTCATTACCAATTCAGGGTTATGCCTTTTGGTTTAACAAATGCACCAGCTACCTTCCAGTGCCTCATGAATGAAATTTTGTCTCCATTTCTCAGAAAATTTGTGTTGGTTTTTCTTGATGATATTTTGATATATAGTCCAGATTTGGAAACACACCAACTACATATCCAGCAAGTTTTGGACAAGCTTAGGGAGCACAAGCTTTTCTTGAAACAAAGTAAATGTTCTTTTGCTCAGATGAAACTGGAGTACTTGGGCCATATCATTTCTGGCCAAGGAGTGGAAACTGATATGTCAAAAACTGCTGCTATGGTTCAGTGGCCTACACCTGCCAGCCTGACTGAGTTGAGAGGTTTTCTTGGCCTAACTGGCTACTACAGGCGGTTTGTCAAAAATTATGGTATCTTGGCACAACCTTTGACTAGTTTACTCAAGAAGAAACAGTTTCAATGGAATCCAGATGCTCAACAAGCTTTTGAGACACTAAAGCAAGCCATGACAACTACTCCAATTTGGGATTACCAGATTTTTCTGCTCCTTTTACTGTTGAAACAGATGCCTGTGATAAAGGAGTGGGTGCAGTACTCATTCAACACAACAAACCTTTAGCATTTCTTAGCAAAGCTCTAGGTCCTAAGCACCAGGCCCTGTCTATCTATGAAAAAGAGTTCTTGGCTCTAATTATGGCAGTGGAAAGATGGAGACCTTATCTCCAGTTCCAGGAATTTGTGATTAAAACTGATTACAAGAGTTTGCAGTACCTGACTGAACAGAACCTCCATTCTGATATGCAGAGAAAGGCCAAGACTAGAATGATGGGTTTACAGTTCAAGGTGGTGTATAGACAAGGGAAAGAGAACACTGTAGCCAATGCCCTGTCAAGGGTAGGTCACCTACTAGCTATCCAGGCAGTTTCCTCGGTGCAACCAGTTTGGATGCAGGAGGTCATGAATTCATACATGATTGATACTAATGCACAACAATTGCTTCAACAACTAGCTATTCACAATCCAGATGCAGATGGGTTTTCTCTGCAGCAGGGAATCATCAGACTACATGGGAAAGTATGGATTGCTAGTAATTCAGCTTTGCAGACAAAGATCATTGCAGCTCTTCATGCTAGTCCTATTGGGGGACATTCTGGAGTGAAGGCTACATATCACAGAGTCAGGAATTTCTTTGCATGGAAGGGTTTGAAACAGCAAGTTGCAGATTTTGTCCAGCAGTGCCTGATCTGTCAGCAAGCTAAGCATTCCAATACTCATCCTCCAGGGTTGTTGCAGCCCCTGCCTATCCCAACAGGAGCATGGCAAGATATATCTATGGATTTTATAGAAGGCCTTCCTTTATCTGATGGCTACAAAGTTATTTTGGTGGTAGTGGACAGATTCAGTAAATATGCCCACTTTGTGCCTCTCAAACACCCTTACACTGCCCAGAGTGTTGCAAAGGTTCTCATGGATCAAGTGTTTAAGTTACATGGCTTTCTTAAGACAGTGGTGTCTGACAGAGATACTGTATTTTTTAGCACCTTTTGGAAAGCTTTATTCAAGTTACATGGCACAGACTTACTCATGAGCACAGCCTATCATCCACAAACAGATGGGCAAACGGAGCGTGTGAATCAGTGTGTCGAAATGTACTTGAGATGTTCAGTCTCGGCTTCACCAAAACAGTGGAAGCATTGGTTACCGATGGCTGAACTCTGGTACAATTCTTCTTACCACTCCTCTTTACAGTGTTCACCATTCCGAGCATTGTATGGTTCTGATCCACATATGCCAGACATCCCAGTCATTCCAGCTGATAGCCCACCCTCAGTTCAAGACATGATTGCCAATCGCAATGCTCAGTTGCAGTCTCTGAAGGAACATTTGGACGAGCTCAAAACAAGATGAAACAGTATGCCGATCGCCATCGCTTGGAAGGACATTTTCAGGTTGGGGATCAGGTCTTGTTGAAGTTGCAACCTTATGCTCAATCGTCAGTTATCAACAGACCATTTCCTAAGCTCGCATTCAAGTTTTTCGGACCTTATACAGTTACAGAAAAGATTGGAGCAGTCGCTTATCGTTTGCAGTTGCCGGTTGACAGTAAAGTTCATGATGTTTTCCATGTTTCGCAACTCAAATCGTTTACTGCCAACTACTCTCCTGTCTACTCCAACATTGCTAAGATCGTCAACATGGACACTGCTACATTGGAACCTGAAGCGATTGTGGAACATCTTCTGGTCAAGAAGGGTAATACTGCTATACCTCAGGTACGGGTCAAGTGGACTCATTTGCCTGCGGAATTCACAACCTGGGAAGATTACAATGTACTTAAGGCCAGGTTTCCAGATTCACTTGCTTGCGGACAAGCAAGTACTCAAGGGGCGGGAGATGTCGGACCCGGTACAGGACTGGCGTCAGGAAGCGGGAGTGTCACCGTTGGTTGAAGGCGTATTTCCAGTTTTGTGTTTTCGAGTTGTAATAGCGCGTGTGTTGGAGCCCAACTGTCAGGGAGCTCGCGAAAGAGATAAATCTCACCGCTGTAACAAACTCTGTATGATTTGCTTTTGAAAGAAAGAGAAACAGAAACAGGAGACCGGTTCTCTGCCGGCTCCGGTGACCCTGTATCCTTGCGTCTCACGTCGAAGGCGAGAGCCGATGGCCACAGGTCGTTACAAGGCGGTAGGCGGAGACTGCGGGAAGGGTGGGCGAGGGGGAGAGCGATGGGAGGACGCGACGGAGGTGCAGCGCGCGGCTTTGGATGTTTGGAGCGCGGCCGCCCTGTGCTTGGCTCGCCGCGGCGGGAAGAGAGAGATCGGCGACGGCGAACCCAGGCCCGGTGAGCGGAAAGAGGGGGCTCCTGCGTAGTAGTTTGAGATAGAAACGATATTTACGGTATATTTAGCCATGAAATTCCGACATCTGTCACATCAACAAAATCTTATATGCATTTGGCAGAATTTAGATGGAGTTTGGAAATTTTTCGCCCTCCTTTGACCACTAATTAAAGGTATTAAATAAAGTCAGTTTACAAAACTACCTCCACGACCCTTAGTAAATTCACGAGACGAATCTAATGAGGCCTTTTACCGCACGATTAGAAAATGATTATTGTAGTGTTACTTTAGCAAATCATGGATTAATTAAGCTCATTAGATTCGTCTCGAAAAGTTATGCTCATTTGTGAAGAGATTTTGTAAATAGATTTTATTTAGTACTCCATGCAAAAAAGATTCCTTGGAGACAAAAAAAATTGTCAACCGCATCTGAACACGGCTAAATGCAGTCGAAAAAATTAATCCATTACGTGAGTAGATGGAACATCGCAAGACGGACCTACGGATCTAATGATCCAACTTAATCTATATTTTGCAATAATAATGCAACAATAACCGTCCGCTAATTATTAGTTAAATATTACCTCTGTATCGAAATATTTGTTGTTGTTGACTTTTTGTAAAACATTTGACCTTTCTTCTTATTCAAAAAATTTATGCAAAGACACAAAAAGAGAAGTCACACTTAAAGTACATACAACAATAAAGAAAATCATTAATTAAATAAATGATATACCTAAAATATTTTGAATAAGACGAATGGTCAAAGTCGTGATAAAAAGTTAANNNTGATACGGAGGGAGTACCATATAATTACCTCTCATTAGATTCGTCTCGCGATTTTCAGGCTAGATCTGTAATTTGTTTT
>JAZFNS010020001.1:23261503-23272104 GCA_037127165.1 Alloteropsis angusta | reverse complement strand
AAATTGTACCATGGACTACATTATGAAAGATGTGAACATCAACCAAAGTTTGGAAAGCAACACATAAAATATAAAATATGTATTTGCCGAGTGGTGCAACAAACACTCGGCAAAGAAACAGTTTGCCGAGTGCTGGCCATAAAACACTCGGCAGAGTGCATGGTTTGCCGAGTGCCCCGGCCGGACACTAGGCGAAGTGTAACCNNNGACGGCAGCGGCGCAGTGGTGGGCCCATGCATCTCTTTGCCGAGTGCGGGCCATAAAGCACTCGGTATAGCGTACTTTGTCGTGTGCCCGCAGCTTGGCACTCGGCAAACTCTGAGTTTGCCGAGTGTTGTACCTTCGCCGAGCGCCTTTGTGGACACACACGGCATATCGTCTCTTTGCCGAGTGCGCGACATATTGCTCTCGGCAAAGCTTTGGACGCTCGGTAAACATCGGTTTTCCGGTAGTGTTGTCAGATATACCCCATTTTTAGATGCCGCAAAAAGTTTCAAGTCGTTTCTGACCACTCATCTGAAAATATAATATTGATTGCATATGCTCCTCATTGCTGGCCAACATGGCATGTTGGATCAATTCAGTACATTACCTTTATGATGAATAAACATTGCAAAAGCTAGACACATTGATGCATAGGAAAAGAATCTGGATCACAAAATGCTTGTTGGAGCTAGTGTCGGCATTAGTGTTTCCAACTGCACCATTTGTCTACCCGAGATCCTGATCATACGATTTTGGCCGAGGCGGATACGTCAACACTCTAAAGCTGAAGATGCCACCACTGCAAGCTCTCATTTTCTTTATAGACTAGCAAATATGTCCCTGAGTTGCTACACACCGATGTGTAATCAATGGCAAATGATCTCTCTACCTTAATTAACCTCTACCTCTCTCCTCCCATAGACACGGGCAGCCACCGGCCGCACATGCTGCCCAAGAGACTACAGTGCGACTGTGACACTGGTTGAGAAAATCATATGAGAGTTGGATGAAGGACGAAACCAGGGATGGCAGAAATAATACCCGGAAACTCATTGCTTGCTTTAGGAATAGGTAACAGATATGTAAAGCAAAAGGTAGTAGTCAAATATTTCATCCGTCCCAGATTATATGTCACTGTTATTTTTTTTCTCACAATGTTACCATTCATCTTGTTCCTTTTTTTTGCAAATATATTAAAATATGAATAATGTTTAAAGTATCTTGGACGATAAATCAAGTCACAAACAACATAAACCATAGAGAGAATTCCCTCTATGCCACTGAAAATTTATCTCATCCTCTCTATGCCATCCAAATTTAGTTCATCCCTTCAATGCCACTAAAAAATCAATTTCATCCCTTGTGTGCCATTGCCGTTAGTTTTAACGAGAGAAGCTTAGTAACATCGTTAAAATACATCATCTTCTACAAAAGCGACGATTTGGAACGGGATTCTCTCATCTCCGGCCATTCTCTCTCCATCTTCTTCTCCCCAAATGAGCCCATCCGAACCCACCCTTGACCCTATTGCATCTTGAGCCAGCTAGATGGGGTCTTGGCCCCTTGGGTGAGCGTCGGCCCCATTGAGTGGTGCGACCACGGCACCCGTCGGCACCAAGGGGCGGGCGCGGCATGGCCCCTCAGGTGGGTCGTCGCGGCCCTGCTCAGGCGCCGGTGACTGCAGCCCCGCGGCACCAGGGGCGGGCACATCGCGGCACCCCTCGGTCCGTGCTGCCCTATCGAGTGGCGCGGCCTCGGTCTCATTAGGGTGCCCATGACCATAGCAGCTTCGCTCGGGCGGGCACGGCGCGGCGCCACATCAATCCAGGGGCACGCATCGCGGCAGTCGTTGGGCAATGGGCAGCAGCCCGAAGGAGCGTTCAAGCGGCGGCAACAAGCGAGGGCGCAGGGCACCAGGGAGGCAGGGAGCCCGTGCGCTCGCGGTGCACGTCGAAGCAGGAGGAGATACCAATCCTCTGTCCCTCGAGTCTGTAGACCGTCCGCATCCGTAAGCTGATCACATGATTTGATTCGGCACAATCAGCGACGCTAATGGCTTCTAAGGGTTCTAGAGCCACCGCTCGCACAGCTACCAGTGCCTCATGCCGTCTGCCACTAGAGCAACTGTGTCAGCCCCCTGTCTGTCATCTGTGGCCAAAAACTCACCTGTAGCTATCACCAACCTCGATCTTGCATCTGACGCCGTATGAGCAACATGCAACGAAGAGACGTTGCACGATGGATTTTAACAACGTTAAGTGCTTCTCACGTTAAAAGTAACAGCAATAGCACATAAGGGATAAAACTAAATTTTTAATGGCACTGAAGGGATGAACTAAATTTGGATGGCATAGAGGGGATGAGATAAATTTTCAATGGCATACAGGGAATTCTCTCTAAACCATATTGACATCATTTTTTGAAAAAGACGGACAATCAAATGTTACGAGAAAAAGTCAACAGTGACAAGTAATTTGAGAGTTGAGACAGAGGGACTATGTGTTTTAGAGATCGTTGACATGTCCAAAGGGCATTTTTATATGTGACAAGTGAGCCAATGCATCTCTTCGAAAACGTAGAACTTTTGAGAAACGAAACACTGGACTTATGACTCTTCTGTATTGGACTACACATGTTTCACTGATCCAGCTAACTTGCTGCATTTATTCCAAACCATATCCTTCACATGCTGTTGAACTAAATTAGGCAGAAAGTCAGTACTAAAAAATCATCAATAACACCTCATAAATAAAAATATCAGTCAACTATACAAGGTCAAATCCTTAAAAGTGCAATTCACTTTGTCGCAACGAGCCATGTGGGAAACTGACTGCATATATATATACTATACCAAAGTATAAATTTACTTTGCCAAATAATTTTTTTTCTTTTGGTCAGTTATTAAATGGAAATTACACAGATACAACAGAAGTGATATATGTGTGTTGAGGGCTAGCATTTATATATTGAAATGGGCACTGGGCAGGTTAGGTCTCGGTTGTGTTCTCTATAATCATCATCCCAGGCCAGAGCATGATGTGGAAGCTCCTCAAAGCTCAATCCCATCACCATAACGTGTGGTGTACTATAGGCACGGGAGGTATCAAGAATATGCGCTGGAACAAGGGATGGACCATAGACCTTGCAGACTATTATTCCTGAGCAGCTGATGGACGTACGTTGTCCATGGCACCCTTGGCCGTAGCTTCTGGGTGCTCGCCGGAGCGCTCGGCGCCATATGAAGGTTGAACTCAGTCATGGACTGTGCTAACGCGTACGCCTGGCTCGGCACTGGCGCGGACACCATGGCACCTACGGTGGGATGAGGGTGCTAGGGGACGGCAACTCAGCGCACGGGAGGAGCAAGCAGATGGCAGCGGCCGTGGACGGCCCTAGGTGTGGTGCCGAGAACGGCAGCGGCCGGTGGCCGCGGCCTGGCGCCGGTGAAATTCTTGGCGGAGGGTGGGCGCATCTCGGAGCCGGAGAGAGGGAGGTGGGCGCGGGGCGCATGGCCGGTAAGCGCGCCGTGGCTCACTGCGTGGCAGCGCCAGGAAAAGGCACGTGCATGGTTCCTGGGCGCCACGATCTCTCCCCCTCGGTCCTAAGCTTTCTTCAAATTTTCTCCTCGCAACGTGCAATGCAAAATTTAGAATTGAAATGGCAATTTGGTATTTTATAATTTTTCTAAAACTTCCTATTTCAACGAATTAGTGATTGCAAATTTGCAATTTGAGAATGTCTACGAAATAGTTAGCATTGCTTACTTGAAATTGTACATGAAACTAGTGTCATTACAATGTTTAGCTCTGAGAAATGAAGGGAAACACGAGGAGTGCTACTATTGATTTGAAGTTTTTCTTGTTACACCATCAATGATTGGAAAGTTGTCTTGTGATTTATAAGCTTTTCTTGTTAATGTCATTTGTTGTTTTATGATTTATCCTCTGTATTTGAGATGCTGCACCTTGCCATGTTGATCTATCATTTACCGCATCTATCATCTATATGTTGAACATTTTCTAGTGATTATCAGTTTCTTTATGTTCATACGCAATTATGTGTATGAATATGTACTTTAGGTAGTTAAAACAAAGTTCACCTTATGGAACTTTTGAATACCCATTGCCAAAATTCTGAGCCTGCCCCTGCCTGAGTGATGAAGCTCGTCGACTGTGGGTCCCAGTGAGCGGAGTATTCAAACCGTTACAGTGGGACAGATGCCTGATATGCAGTTATGCAGAAGTGTTCAAAACTATTGAGGTCTAGCCGGAGTTTAGTAAATCCCACTTTTTGCAAAGCATGTGTCCTCAATTGGACTATAAATCTGCTACTCCAACACTTCCGAACCGAACAAGGGAGCAATCAGAGTAGTAAAGAAATTTCTCAGAGTCACTCATGTATTTACCCACTTATGTTTCGTATAATTGAATTTCGTTGCTGTAATATTTCCTATCTCCTATTCTAGTTTCATTAAATTGAATTCACTTGTTCGAACTTTGTAAACTATATATGTTGTTTGTAAAACCATGCATATTACGCAATTAATAGCTACAATTCATTACAAGAAAAACACTCCTTGTCGGACCATCAGTGTCGGTGAAATTGGAGCCATCGTGGATACAAGTCCCCTAACTAGGAGTGTCTATACGGGCATTTGTTACAAGTTGAACCATAAGCCTCACATGTCTTATGCACAGCCATGCATGGATAGCAGCATAGACACTCTTGTGTATGTAATTGATTTTTATATTGTTTTGAAATTTTTGTAACATTACATATGAACTTAGATAGAGACAAATTGTATCTGAAAATTATATATTTCAAAAAAACTCGACTGGTGGGGGTAAGACCTACCCCCACGACTTTTTTTTTTGATAGAGAAGCGCAACCTTCTCCAGTCGAGAAAATCCACAAACCTTAGTCCCATCCTCAAGGAGCCGCCCCTTATGGTTCAGGCCTTAACCTATGCTTTGAGTCCACCCCATACATGAGGGCCCGCCCACCATAGGTCGGTTCAACCGACTAAATGGGACACAACGAGTTGATTTTTTTATATTCCACAAATTATGCAACACCCAGAGATTGAACTCTGGGTGGGAGCTCCCCAGATAGTGCTCTTTACCACTACACCGTGAGCCCCTTTGCTAAAATTATATATTTCAACAAGAACATTAAAGATTTCCATTCGATTTTTTATTTGAAATTGTTTAGATGTCCAAATAATAATGTAGATATCAAGAGTCCAATCAAACAGAACTCCCTTTGGTATTTGCAATAAAGTATAGGTGCTATGTGGTAACCAGAGATTGCGCAAGAGGGGAGGTCATTGGTTCAAATCACAGAAACCAAACACACACATATTTCGTAGGAAAAAAAAAGAGCGACGACGTAGGTACCTCAATGCCGTTCCCTCCAAAGGCTACTTTTTACTAGTTTGTGTTTGCCACTTTTTGACATGAATATCCATGCCAGCTATTAAGAAAAAAAATCAATTGTTCATATTTGAAAAGAATATATCCATCAGTTAACAAACAATTTATTGTATCGCTGAGAGCCATATGCGAGAATCTTTTAAGATGATCATGCATTATATATATGGATCAATTTATTACTTCTTCAAAAAATATATATTTGTCTCTCTAGTCTTATTAACTAGAATTCACTACTATAAAAACATTCATGTATTGGATTATCCATTATGGTGCTGGCGGATGGAGGCCAAGGTAGTGTGGACGCTCCCTTCCTCTTCCTCGTTCACCCTAAGCCTAGTCTCTATTTCTTCCTCCTCTTCTCTTCTCCTCCTCCACCTCTTGCTCCAATGGAGATTATGGGATCAAATTGACCACCTTTAACTAGGCTTACTATAGGCATGATATATGTTTGAAGAATAGCTACCGCAAATACTATCCACCCTCAGCAGGCCTTTCCTTATCGAAAACCATTGCCGCTCTGCGTTTCCTTGGTTTCCAGTCTTTTCACTTTCTTGTTTTCTCCGGTTTTTTAGACATGTAGACGTATTGCAGCAGTTACAGCAGTTGTTACTAGTCAGCTTGGAGAGGTTATTAGGCAGTTTTCTCTTCATTTTGTATTCTTCCACTGGCATCTGCATCCATATAGCGACGTCGCTTTCTATGCTGTCGCACTCTCTTCTTCTTAATGAAACGTGCGATGCACGTTCTTGGGAAAAAGAATGTCACTAAAGTGCTATATGCCAATTCCCAGTGAGGTTTAGTAGCAGATTAGCAAACTGCTCTTTGTGCAAAGATCTGAATGCACTGCTCCAACTCTTCTGAAATGAAACAAGGGAGCCATATATCAGAGTACATCTGGCAAGTCCTTGAACGCTGCAAAACAGTTGTGGTCTGACGTCTGAGTAAAGATCCATGTGCAAATCCCATGGACCTCGAAAGTAACCTGCCAGGAAAAGCTTCGATGGCTCCAGCAGTTTGGCTTCTTCACGTTGGGATGGAGTTTGAGGTACTGCATGTCAATTTGGTGCAGAGAAGGTGTAATACTGTGTTAGTTCTCTTTGGTTTGGTTTAATGCACACTACTATCATGTTTTTGTGTCCTTGAGAGAAGAGAGATAGAAGAGTACCTGTTAAGGCCAAATACTCTAGTTTCTAGTGCATCATAATTGCTGCTTCGCATCCAACTTAATTCTCATTTCAGGACAAAACCTGATCCGCATCTTCTATATGTTTATACAACATATATAAAGGATATATATGTTTTATCATGGAATAAGAATGATTGGTATGTAATAATAAAAGTTTTCTCACTTCAATGAAACCATCATATTCATAATTTGTTGGTCATTCCGTTGTACCCCTGGAACAACTCATCTGTTTGGCATTCATCATTCAGGTGCAGGGGCAGAACTACTTGGGGGCCAAACGTGGCACCGCCCCCCCCCCCCTGCCCACTCCATTTTTCCACTAAATGAACAGTAAACTACTACTGTACACTACTGTATAATACACAGATACATAGACCGGCCCCCCCTTTTGTCTTTGTCAAGATCCGCCACTGTTCGGGTGGTCAGAGTTTCAGGGCAGGGGAGTGAGTTCTTCGGCAACCTTTGTAAAGGTACTCAAAACTAGTGGAATTAAGCAGCAGTATTTATTTATTATGCATGATGGCGTGGTGTCTTGGGTGAGGCCAAACTTAGCAAAAATTTGGCATGTCATGTCATGCGATAGCAGAGGACTCCTATATTTGGTCGACAATACATCTCTATGAACGCAGGGAACTTCATGACACGAAAGACGAAACAAGGAAGTCTTGCAAAAAAATTGTTTTTGTTTTCATAATTTTTTTCATTCAGGTATTGTAGAACAAAATAAGGAAGTAGTCAGTACTAAAAAATCATTAAATTATACATTCTAAACCAAAACAATTCGGTCTTATACAAAATCGTGTCATTGAAAGTGCAGTGCTGCACTCTGTCAGAGCGAGCCATGTGGGAAACCGGCTGCATACAAATTTACTTTTGCAAAATGTATACTTTTTCCTATCACCAATTAAATGGAATTAAAACGGAAACAACCACATGATGCACTGCACAAATGTCTCTTGTACAAGGCGGGTGATATTATATATATACATATCCTTGAAGAGAGCGGTATAGGTCGCAGATGTGTTATTCCCAATTACCATTCACTCATGAATATAATGCTTCCTAGAAAAGGATATCGAAGCTCATCAAGGCTCAAACTCATCACCCTTACGAGATGTACTATAGGCATAGAAGGTATCAAGACTAGAGGCACAAAATATCATCGCCACTCGGGCCTTTGTTTAATGACAAGGATAACTTAGGCGCTATTTGGCCGAGCTCTAGATAGCCATGCAAATACAAAAGATCATGCTGAAGTGACACTCTAGCTGCCTGGAATCTGGAAAGCAATTGGAGTCTCTACAAAGGGATAGAGGAAGATGCAATGTCCTAGGAGATCAGGGAAACCAGCTTTGTGAAAGAACAGGTGTAGTTGCTCTGTATGTGCTGCTCCAACTCTTCTAAAACCGAACAAGGGAGCTATCAGAGTAGTACCGAAATTCCTTGCCCACTATTGATATATTTAAATAATTATGTTTTGCATAATTCAATTTTGTTGTTGTACTTTTAAATTTTTTATCTACCAATTCTAGTTTCAGAAAATTGAATTCACTTATTGTATATAGCTTGAGGAAATTATTTTTGTTTGTAAAATCATGTTATGCACCAGGCACTAGCCTTAAGTGCAAAGTCACTAAGTTAGTTATATTATGCCTCAAAAAAAAGTTATATTGTGCCTAACTGGCGGACTGTNGAGAGAGAGAGAGAGAGAGAGAGAGAGAGAGAGAGAGAGAGAGAGAGAGACGCTCTCATTCTTTCTTGTTGTGAGGTGATTGACATGTAAAATTTTGGCTTGATTTTAGTTATGACTTATCAGATGAATTTATGTTCGTAAACCACTTCTGTTTTAGGCTGAGTCATGCTGTTATAGTGCGTCTTACGAGATTGGTATATACTGTATCCTGATACTTATGTAGACATACAGTCAGAGACATATTAAACATCCTTGTTTGATGGCACATAGTAAATATTTCACGTTTTTCTTCAAAATGTAGAGCTACAAGAAATTAAGATGCATGGGAAGTGTCAAACAATAGGCTTTTCCAGCAGCAGTTACTAAGGTTTTATCCATCTTTAAGCACACATACACTCTTTGAAAATCTTCATAGGTGAGAGAGCATTTTGCTCCAGCTCTTGTGACCCCGTCCTTCGAAAAAACAGAGAACTAGTTTAAAACAGAACATGAGATGAGATCAGAGTATTACTGATTAGGCCTTAGGCCTCTCTGTATTTGACTACAGAAGTTTGACAAATCAAATTAACATGGTCCAATTTCGTACTAGGGATCAAATTCAACTAACTAGCTACTTGTCTCCGAGGCTCATTAAACATTAGAATATATGACATAAACAATCAAGTGATTCACTTTAGAATATATACCACAAGTTCAAGGCGAACGACTTATATATGGATCTGTGGTACAAGAGTCGCTGGCAGCGTATAGAAAGAGGTGCAGTAATTCACTTTAGTTATCCCAGTGAGCCATGTAATAAAACTGGATGCTTGCTGATCCTCTATATTATACAGGGATGAAATTCAACTAACTAGCTACTTGTCACCGAGGCTCATTAAATTTTAGAGCATAAAGGACAAAAACGATCAAGTGATGTAAGTCAAAAGTTCAAGGCCAAGGAACAATATATACAGCTACAGCACATGCTTGAAAATAGCTCCCTTATCAACTATGGTTCAGTAACGCTAGCTGTCCTGACAACCTAGGCACACACGTTAGGAATGGCAGGCATGAGGAATACTTGAGGCTGTCATGGTGATATTGCCGTCGGACTCGTGTATGCTAAACAGGTCGTCACTACGGCTTCTGTTGGTATTGTGATAACTAATCGAGCGATATGACTTCTCCAACCTCTAACCAAAATGACAGTCGAACAACCTCTAACCATCCTTGAGAGAAGAGTTAAAGACATATCTAAACCATTCAGTAATTGAGAGGCCTCAGCTTCATGTGTTCCCCACTCTTCATGTGGAGTCTATCAGTAGCTTCATTTATCAGCAGCATGGAATCCAACCAGGAGTTGTTTGAGCTTTTGCATCATCACATCCAGGCAGCATCTCTCCTTTGCCCCCTTGCTCAAGATTGACCACTGCGAGCGGGAAAAAAAGAAAAACCTTCGATTGGGGTCTTAGATCCTTGGGGGTCCATAGCTGCATAAAAGATATCACATGATACAAGGCAACATCAGGTGATGAAACAACTATATATTATTGAAGACATGATCATTTCTTATGAGCCATCAGAGAGGCTCCATGTTATGCAACATAACAGAAAAATAAGGCTTTCTTGCGTCCTCTTATTATCCCCCCTCTATTACATTTTCCAGAAAATCGTCTATGCTAGTTCGTTGGGAAGTGTGACCAATCAGAGGAGTCTCAACATAGGTACCAAACAACTGAACTATCACATGTTTAAACATGATGTGGTTACTGGCTTCAACGGCCCCAAAGATCTTGAATAGTGATATGCATGACCGAGCAACCGGTTAAAATTAGTAGTCAAAATTGTGTTTTAGAGACATTTGCGATGTAAAAAATGTAATTTCACTCTGACATGAGGGAGTATGAATTAGATGTTTTGTGATTGTTTTAACACTTCCCCTTTTTGTATTAACTCTCACTTTTTGGATAACATCATTACATTAATTAAAAGCATCTGACATGGAGATGAAAAGATTAGAGAGCAGTCAGATTTCTTCGTGCAATGAAGGAAACCAGGGTNATCACACGAAATCAAATTAGGCAACTTGTAGTTTTTAGTGTGAAATAAGGAAATAATAAAATTTTATCTTTATTTTAAATTGAAGCCTTAAATATTTAAATCTTACTTAATTAAAATTAAAACGAAAAGTGATTGATGCATTCATGCTCTTTAGCATACAAGTTTTTGTTTGAATATTTGAATTTGGCTTAGATTTGAATTTTCCCTATTTAGCTCACCTATCAAATATTTTCAAATAAAATTCAAAAAAATCAAATAAAAAAAC
>JAZFNS010020001.1:22808204-22826912 GCA_037127165.1 Alloteropsis angusta | reverse complement strand
TCTGCGGGGACCAGATTCGTCCGCTGCAGCGATTGCCGATTGGGCTGGTGGTGCACGGCGGCAGGCACTACGGCAGGGCGGAGATATTTTCAGCGCAGACGTCGCTGTCGATGGGTGGGGATGCGATGGGATGGACGGAGGTGAGTGTCGAGTGGATAAGTATGCGCTCGAACGAAGATCTAATAGACACTAGTGTAGGTAGGCATTCAATCTGGACCGTTGATGTAGGATCTTTGGGATTTGTTCCTGAACCACGGCAGACCATTATGTCCCATCGAAGTATAGCTTTATGTAGAATACAGAACGTATACGGGATTAGTTTATTCGGTATGTGATTCCGTCCGGCCAGCTGGAACCCACCTTTCCGTCCATTTGGGGTTGGTTTTCAAATTTTGAATCACTCTTTTCCCTTCTTCTTCCTCTCGTCTGCAAGGTTGTGGTCGGGCGAGTCTGCTGAAGATTCCCCGGCGAGGTCTTCCTGTCGGAGGCGGCCGGATTCAGTTCCGGCGTGGGATTGTGAGGTCGTTGCAGGTGCGTGTTAGTTGACCCTCTGTACGTGCTCTGGTTTTTTCTTCGTGTGGCGTACGGTTGCGGATGGAAGTTGCATCAGTACAGATGGGTACTTGGTCGTCGGGTTTTCTGGTCGTCGAGGTTCGCCCTCGCCGTTTGTAACCGGGGTTTTCTGCATTCAGGCGTCTTGCAGGCGACGGTGCGGGGGAGGGGGGCTGGAAGTGCGCATGGTGCTTGACGGTGTGGATGTTTCTGATTCCGCTGGTCGTCAGGTGTCCGCGGAATGTCATGCATGCAATGGAGCGCCGGCGGTTTGGGATCCAGAAGTGAGTGTCCAGGGTGAATCTGGAGGACGGAAGGTTGGAGCTGAGGTAAGTCATGTTTTATGGTTCTGGTACTTTGGAACGTCTCCCCCCGCCTTCAGACATGGACCTTTTCGCGGAAGGCAACAACAATTGCAGCCCGCGTTTTGGGTGTTGATTAGGGGAGCATGATGAGCCTTTTTGTTCCTTGATTTTCGGTTGCAGATTTCCGTTGGATTGGGATGGGGTGTCGGTTTGGAAGGAAGAATGTGGGAACCAGCTAGGTGGAAGAAGGCAATGGACCTGAACCTGAACGTGTCGGCAGTTTCGTGTTCGACTTATGGGAAAGGGTAACGGGAGCATGGGTTGTTTTCCATTTGTTGAAAGCCTAGGCATTTCCGTGACTTGTAATTGTTGATGGGAAATGTTTTCAAACAAGCAGATTGGCAGTAGCTGCTACTTCTTCAGGCAGCAGTTCTCGTAGCCTGGTGAGAAGGTACAGTACCTGCAATTTTCGTTTCAAATGCGATTCCTGAGATTCCATCTATGTTTGAGAGTGGTTAATGGGAGGTATAATGTGGATCTGGATCAGGCACTTCGAGGTACAACGGACGAGAAGAAGGCAGCCAGTAAAATTCGGTGGTTTTGCAGAGCCGGACAGTAATGGTGTGGGAGGGGCCCCAAGATGTAGCAGGTAGGGAAGCGTAGCAGATACATGGCGGGGGATGTGCGTGTGCCGCAATGTGGATTTGGGAGTCTAATTATGTTTTATAAGATGATGTGTTCATGTTGAATGTGTTTTTCCCAGGGGCATAGTATCGGGTTCTATTACCGCTGGTACATGCCGTGAATTGGCATCAGACGTGGTTGATATCGACTTGAACGGTGACGTTGACTGGTTTGGCGTTGGCAGGTAATGTTGTGTCCTCCTCTTAGATCTTGTGTATGTCATGTGAAGGAAGCAATACTAATTTGGTTTGTGCTGACCTATTAACTTGGTATGGTGCAGCAAAGGGGCAAGTTATGTTGGCAATACGGAAGGGAGTGGTGACTGTGGTTTTGATTCTGTAGAAGGGAGGAATACACCCCAAAAGGATGGAGCTCTCCCCATGAGGTACGTGTTGCATAGTTTCGTTTTGGCCCCGGAGGTGTTGGGTCCGAAATTTACATTGCAGATGTGTGGGGTGTGTGTAACCTCGGAAAACTTGCAGCGGACAAGGTGTTTTAGATTTGAATATCCGTCCAGAGGTTTCTTCATCGAATGTTGTGGGAGAGGTTGCAGTGTTTGGTGAGGATGAAACGCTTAGTGACGCGGAGAAGTCAATTGTTGAAGTTCAGGGCCCAGTATATGCTTGGAAGAGAAGGTACGTTTCCTGCGTGGCTGCTCGTTTTGCGCATTTGGGTTCATGTTAGTTAATGTACTAGCACGTATGTTTGTAAGTCGTACTAACGAGAGCGTCCTCGAAATATGGGCAGGCATGTTGCAACTTCAGGGCCTGATCATCGTGAAAGGTTGGCAGGCAAGGAGACACCATTGCAATTGGCTCTGATGAGGTTCCAAGAAAGGAAATCAGAAACTATTGTTGATCCAAGTGTTGGGACTGAGTTCGATGATTTGCAGGAGGCATATGAGTACTATAACCTGTATTCGTGGGAGCATGGTTTTGGTATAAGGAAGGGTAGGAAGAGGTATTCCAATGACCGCAAGAATAGGAAGCTTCCAGACGAAGAACGATATCAGTTGGGACAGGAGTTTAGCTGCAGTTGCGGGGTACGTGTGTACGGAACGTTCAATCCTTTTCGTACTTCGTGTCATTGCCAGGCGGCATTTGTGTTCCATGCAATGTGCATATGTGTTTCTAACTTGTCTGCGTTGATATTAGGGGAAGACTATTGAGGGAGTACATACATCTTCAACACGGTCAGATTGTCCCGCAATGTTGCGCCTTGGACGTACACCGGACAATGGATGGGTTGTGGTTTCTCATGTTGAGCAGCATAACCACCCGTTGTCATATTCGTATGGCGAAAAAAAACAGTGGCCATCCCATTACCACCTCGACAAGTACACGAAGAATCTGGTACGTATGTTGAGGGAGAACAATGTAGGGCTAACGAAGCTGTACAGTATTTTGGGGAATTTTTTTGGTTCCATGGAAAAGGTACCAACGACCAAACGTTGTCTGAAGAACCTTTGCCAGAAGATCAATAGAGAGCATGCTTCAGAGGATATCCAGAAAACCCTGAAACTGTTTGCAGAGATGCACCAAAAGGATCCAGGTTTTGTGTATTGCGTTGACACAGATGAAGATGGAAGGATCAAGACACTTATGTGGACCAACGGGCAAAGCAGGATGCAGTACCAGAGTTTTGGAGATGCAGTGACCTTTGACACCACATACAAGACTAACCTTTACGATATGCCGTTTGGTTTATTTGTTGGAGTCAATAACCACTTTCAAAGTGTGCTGTTTGGTGGTGTTCTTATGACTGATGAGACGATAGAAAGTTTTAGATGGGTGTTCAAGAATTTCAAGTCCCTAATGGGAGGGAAGGCCCCCGAGACAATTTTGACAGGTACGTTCCTGATTTGGTTTCCTGCATGTAACAGAACATTATGGGGATACAATTAATATAACTTGTTGGGCAACTTGTTTTGTGTGGTACAGATCAGTGTCGGGCAATGGAGGTCGCAATTGGCTTGGAATGGGCAGTGTCTATTCACAGATGGTGCAAGTGGCATGTGTTGAAGCGTGTTAGTGAGTGCGTTGGGTACAAGTATACTTCTAATATTGATTTCAGGGACAAATTCCACAAGATGTTGAACGAAATGCTGACTGTAGCAGAGTTCGAGAGTGCTTGGGCAACCTTGCTTTCAGATTATGGTTTGGAAGAGAACCCCTTCCTGACACAGATATATGAAACAAGGCAAATGTGGGTGAAGAGCTATTTCAAGGGTGTTTTCTGTGCGAAGATGACTAGTACACAAAGAAGTGAGAGTGCTAATCACATGTTGAAGAATATAGTGCCACCAAACGCGCCGTTGCATCAGTTCGTCAGGCAGTATGATAAACTCCAGTACATACGGGACGAAGAGGAAAACTACCAGGAAAGGAAATCGAAGCTGGTATGTTACCTACCTTGCATTGTGTCCGTAAGGTCCGGCAGCTTTTTTTTCGTGCATCCTGTCGTACACGTTCTGACTACATTATTCCTATTGTGCAGAATAAGAGATGCAAGAGGTCAGGGGGGCCCCTCGTGGTACATGCCAATGATATATACACACCGAAGATGTTCAAACATTTTTGTGCCTTGAAAGATGAGTCTGAGTTCTATAAGGTACATCACTGAGCTGACTCTTTTTTTCCTGGTCAAGTGATTGATACCATGCATTGGATGTCTTCTGTAATTAGGTTGATGAGGTCGACACTGGAGTCACTTACAGGGCTGTGCATTATGATCTGGCTCGCGTTGAGCGCTGGTGCAAGGGGGCATATGTTGTTTCTGTGATTGATGGAGGGAGTACCTACTCCTGTGAATGTGGTTTGTTTGAGCATTTCGGACTTCCTTGCGCGCATATACTGAGGGTAAGTATGACCTCTTTTATATGTGTCGTAGTAGGGACGGCTGGAACGTAAGGTGGCAGCTGTTTAACAGTTGGTGTTTTGTTGTTTTCTTTGTTCTCTGTCTGGCAGGTACTGATTACTGTAGGTGTGGAGCGGATTCCAGAGAAACTTGTTATGCGGCGGTGGACCAAGAAAGCTCGTCTGAACGATTCATGCCACCCATTGGCAGCACAAAAGGATAGTGCTGCGGGAAAGTCTCTGTCATATCGGCACACATCATTGATGATGAAGGCGCTGGAGTTTGTTGAAATGGGAGATAGGAATGTGCAGAGCCACAAAATGGCTATGGACATATTAGAGAGGGGACTAAACGAGCTAGCCATAGTGAGCAAAGAAAAGGATGGGCTTGGCATGGGCCACAATGTAAGCGAGGCAGAAGAAGAAGCAGCGGAGGATGGTTTCCTTGACCAGTTTCCTAAAAGAACACCGAAGAAAAGGAATGAAAAAGGTCGTCCCAGCAACAAGCGTGATAGAGCAGCTTACGAAGGTGGTTCAAGAAGAACAAGGTATTGCAGCATCTGTAGGAGCCCACACCACAACAAACTTAAGTGCCCAGAGCGTCGATTAGTGGTTGATGTACCTAGGAGGCCGCCTACATGTACTGGCTGTGGTATAGCTGGGCATTCAATTGACCGCTGTGCGGCAAGTCAAGACCAAGTTAATTTGATATGCAGTAATCTTGTCTGACAGCATAGCGTTCCAAACATTCTCTGTGTTATGGTGGTGTAATGAGTCGAGCTGAATGTGTCTTCTCTCTATGTTTGGGTGTTTGAGTATCTGTTCTGTAATTGGCTCTCTGTTCTGTTGGCTGAAAGTGTTTGCTGTATGTGACTGTAGGGCAAAAATTGCATTTTGTTGGGGTACATGGAATACATTTTTGAGATCAGCGCGATTCATACAGATTGTACGTGGTACAAAGCTGCCGAGTTTGTGAACTAGAAAAATGCGTCGTTTGTTGTTATGGATTACACCTGTAACAAAAAGGAATTCAATGGTGGAATGGAGTAAAAACGCTGCAAAAACTCTTAAACACTGAAGGAAAATTCAGGTATGTGACATTTCCGGGGGGAAAAAGTATTACCACTTTGCAGAGGGTGTATTGGTTAGTCGGGTACATGTTCAGCATTGAGATGAGAGCCTTCCAATGTGCTGACATGAGGACCCCACACGGTGGGAGCAAGTTTGAACAGCAAGGGGTGGGCGCGCGGGATTCCATTCAAAATTTGGGAGTGATGTTGAGGGAATGTACCGAGGACATATAAAACGCAGTAGTATCATGGGACAGGAGTCCACCCGCTGCCCTGTCCTTTTCCAAAACAAAAAGAGAACAAAGGCAACCGGCAGTAAAAGAAGACACATGGGGGACGTGGGTTCAGGTAGTCTGGGATCGGTGGTACGTGCACCTTTGGCCCATGCGTGATTCCGCTCGTTTATTCTGTCACAGCTGGGTTTTTATGCTGTACTTTTGTGCGCAGGGATCAGATTTGGCCGTCCATGAACAGCAGCGGGGAATCGTCAGTAGGGTTGTTGCTGCCGCAGTGGGGCAAAAGCGGAAGCGTGCAGATGCAGAATCAGGACTTGTGGAAAGCGACAATTCGGTAAGAGATCAGATTCAGTATGCATGTTTCAGGTTCCGTGGATCGCCAGGTACTGGTACATCTAACCGTTTTGGATGCAGGCGTCAGTAAATGGACAGTTGTTGGTTGGGATTGTTGGTGGTGTGGATCCAGAATTGAAGAAGGTTCAGGTAATAAATAGCTTGTTGCATGTGTATTGCAATCTTTCACCGAAAAGGGTGGGTGCATGATTGCATCAGGATTTCCTCTTGTTTCGTGCCCCAGGAACAACTGTGTGGCGAAGTGGAGGCAAAGGAGGAAGGATATGGGGACCATGTACCTGACCAAGGGGGGCAAGCTGGAATTGTGGGAGCATGTGTGTTCGAGGAGTACGACGCTTTTTCTAGCAACTTCTGTAGCCCCCACGTTGATGGGAGCGAAGATGATGGTGATGAAGTAACGAGTGTTCCGAAGGCGGCGGCATGAGTTCTTGACATTTAGGGAGTAGTGATTTTGTGTACAGTTTACTGACAGGGATAGTAAACTGCTTTTGATTTGAGGGTTTATTTTGGTGTTTGGTGGAGCCCATTTTGGTTGTTGTAATGGCTTGTTACAGCAACATTGGTAGAGTTGTTATTGGGTTCGGATGCGTTGGTTTAAGAAGTCCCAAGATTATTAGGGAAGCTTCAGTGGTTCATGTAACTCGTCTGGAGGTAGAAGATGTACTGCGTTAAATATAAATTGTTAAACAAATGGAGCTGCTGCGTATCCCACTGTTCTCGGGGCCCATCGCCGATTGTTGGAATAAAATAAGTTACGGCCCTTCTATTTTGCATTACTTTATGAACTTGTGGTCCACAAAGTGGCAGAGAAGAGAGAGAAGTCTTTACATATTCTGTAGGAAGCCACCGGGATTTTCTTTCGGATTGGGGGGCGGTCGTAGGGAGACCAAAGGCGATTCCGGCGGCCATTGCAAGGTAAAATAATCTCCCCGATGCCTTGATTCTTCGCTGGATCCAAGTAGCTGTGCAGTTTGGCAACTGGGAAAACTTTTAGTTCGTGGTGTTTTTTTGTGCACAGATTGAGACTATTCGAGACTATGTGGACTCCGCGTTCTCGTGCACACATGGCGGAAGAAAGGGCGGCGGCGACTGCTCGCGTAACTCGAAGCGCGGCGAAACAGGCCGCAGCCAAAGCGGCGGAGCATCGTGTACCTGCTGGCCCCAATAAGGACGGAGATCCAGGTCCGGCAACAAAGCGGAAGCGCAATGCCGTTCGAGGTTCGGCAACCGCGAGAGTACCTGAAGTGGAAAATCCCAAGAAATTCCATGGTTGTTTCTCAACGCAGCACGTTCGTAAAGTTATATCTTCCTTTGACCACAAAAAAATGGAATTACTGAGGTCGATTGGTTTACATGGTCTTGCACATCTGAAACCTAACATGAAACACAGGCGTGCATTTGTTTTCTGGCTGCAGCAGCGCATAGACTGTGGTAGGAAAACTATTCGTGTAGAGAATGGTGTCAAAGCAGTAATGAGTGATGAGTCGGTAGAAAAGATTTTAGGTGTCAGTTCGAAAGGTGCTGAAGTAGTACAGGATGCGAAACCGTTAACCGACGATGAGAAGAAAGTACTGTCCAGAATATTCAACACCAATGATCCGATGTTGCTACCTAGTGTGTCTGATGCTAGGAGGGTTTTGTTGGCAAACTACGGGCCTGATATGAGTAAAGAAGATGAGGATAGGTTTGTAGTGGCACTTGCAGCATATGCAAGCGCATATATGTTTGGTCAAGACCATAGGACCGCAACAATTCCTAGAGATATATTGAGGTTCATCAGTGTAGCCGATAATGTGAGGAACTGCAACTGGGCTGGTTATGTTGTGTCTGTGCTGTTGAAGTGCGCGGCTAGAGTTCAAAGGAATGCAGACCAGAACGTGAAGAAGGCGCACTCCATAAAAATTGGCGGTTGCTGGTTGTACCTAGAGGTATGACATCCGTCTGGTCATAGTTGGTTAATGGTGCTTGAACATGTGATATTACAAGTATTAAACTATTTTAAATTCATTTGTTCATGCTTGGCAGCTTCTATACTTGGACAACTTGGACTTTGGAGAGTTAAACATCCCATGGTCTTGGGTACCTCGGATTAGGGTATACAGCAGGACTCTTATATCGGATATGATTTCAATGGACGAGAAAGCCACAAATGTCTTCGGGGGAAAAAATGTAAGTAGAAGCAAAATTGTTTCCGTGTTAAACTGAGACAGTGTAGGTACAGTGGCGGGACAAGGAGCGTGTACTGAACTCATTTGGATTGGCGATGTCAGAATATTATACTGAACTCACGTTGCAGGTTAGGAAACCTTCTAAGAGGGACGACATTGAAGAGGGCGCTGGAGGGCAAGCAGCTGACAACGCCATGGACGTGGACGAAGAAGCTAGCGGTGGGGAGGCTGGTGTGCCTGACACAGTACGTTCCCGTGAGGATGATAATATAGTTAGTGCTGTATGTGTGGCTGTTAGCTTCAATCTTGGTGTGTTTCATCGGTTTTTTTTCCCTTGGCAGGATGTGAGGGCTGTGGTTCAAGATAGATTCAACATTTTAATGGACAGGCTGACCAAGGCCAAGGCATTCACACATGCAATGGTGAAAGAAGCTTACTTGGTTCAACAAAGGAAGGTGGATGAAGTTTTTGGAGCCCTGAAAATAGAAATCGAAGACGGGTTCAACGTTATCCTGGAAAAAGTACATGATGTTGACTTATGCAATAGTGCAGATACAACGGAAGGTACGTTTTTTTTCTTTGTTTCGGCACTTCATGCTTGCTTGTAAACAACATTTCATTATTGCAATAACTAGCAGTGGTTGCAAGTGAAGAGGAGGTTGGGGACGAGTTCGAACATGCGGCGGGGTTTTCCGGGTCAAGGTTCGACGATGACGGGACTGATCTTGGGCCGAACCCAAGCCAAACAGGTACTTCTGGTAATATAGTTCAATTGCTTGTGCAAGTTCTCAGGTACATGCGGATATTTGGAAAAGGTTCTTCCGTTCAAAACTTTAACCCTTTTCTTACAGGTGCAACTGAACACAGCGGAATGCACGGCCCAGGAATGGCAACGTCAGGTGGGGGGGGTGCTTGCCCGTCTAAAATGACCACTGGGCCTGAAGAAGAAATAGGGATGGCTACGGCAAAGGAAGGAAATGCATCTGGTGGAGCGGAGAATGTAAACGAGACTGCAGGTGCAGCAAGTTTTGTTCAGAGTTCAGGGGCAGGGGGGGATGAGAATTCAGAAGAATTTGGACGTCGAACTGCCGAGGGGCCGGTATTTGGTGCGGGTTGTGAACATGTTGATAATGAAAGGGAAACCCCATCAAAAGAAGACGAAGGGGAAACAGATAATGAGTGCGGTAAGTGATTTCAATGTAGATCGTTATTCCATTCCCACTGACAGCGAAGTTGCGATGGCATGATGTGTTCATGGTGGATTTGTTTCTGTTGGTTTGTGATGTGATATAATTGGAAATGACTTTTGCAGGGAAGAAGTCGATGCCAATTTTTGATAGGACCCCGATGGGTGGAGCAGAAGAACCATTTGTTCATGGTCAGGCAAGTTTCGATGCGTACATGAGTCCCTGTATGAGCATCCCCAAACCAGGTACGTGGGTTTTGTTTCTTGAAGTGCTTCTTCGATGCGATATCATTTTTTGGTGATCTTGTTAACCTCACCTCTGAATATGTTCAGGCAAAGGTTGTTCGAAGAAAATGGCAGGGCGCAACGTGAAGTTGTGCACAAGGCGAAAGCAGGCACTTAATGAACCAATAACCGAAGAAATGCCAATCAACAACGATGGACCTGATCAAGCAGAGCCTTCTGCAAAGGAGGAGGAGGATCTTTTATTGAGGGCAGCAAAGGTTACACCATGCATGAGGCACGTCGAACAAAGGCAGGTCCCTCCCTCGCCTTTCGAACTGAGCCTTGCACACCCTGAACCAAATGATGCATTAATCAATGACTGGTATGACAAAGTAATGGAGGAGGGAGGGCAGGATATGGAAAGGTAACTAAAATTGCCATGTGCCGTTATTTTCGTGGGGTGAATACTATTTTTAACATGTTCAACGCACACATATGTAGGCACTGGGTAATTATAGAGGCACACACAACGATTAAGTTAACTGGTGTGGTGTTACAAGATCAGTTCTGGGATAAGGCTGCTGTGAAGGATGATGTAATGGCAGGGATCGTTCGAGTACTTCAGTGCCATGACAGCGCCATGTACTGCAAGAACGACTGCTCGTACCAGCAATGGAGGCATATATTGCCTCCAGAATTCTCTGTGAGTGTTACGCCTTTGGTGTTTGAAACATGTGTTTGACTTTGTTCGGGTATGTGGGCTGATCAACACCAAACTGCAGGAACTGGCATTTGCTGATGACACATTCCAAGTGACGGACACAGTGCGATCCATGTTCGTAGGGAACCATCTTGGGAGTAAAATTGAACATTGCAGGCTGGTATGTTTGCTGTACAATGAAGTTGTCCCTTTTGTAACTAGAATGTGGTTGACACCGGCCTTCTTTCCGACCCAGGTTATGGTACCTAGCAATGGTACAGGCTGGTGGAGCCTGTACATTTGGGATTTGGTTGGCAGGAAAATTCATGTTATGGATCCTTTTTGTGGTCATGCATCATTGGCTGAGCAAGGAAAAATTCATAACATGTATGTGGAACGCATCCATACTGCCTTGTATACATGCAAAGATAACCTGTTCACTGGATGGGACGATGATTTCGCTGACTACGCAGGGGAGTATAGCTGTGGTGCTTATCCGACAACAAAAAGGTAAAACCTAGAAGCATAACTATTTCGGTCCCTTAGGTTGGCTCTTATATGTTCCCCTGGAGGGATTGAAAATTTACAGGGCAGCGGAAACGGCTTTCTATGTTGTTCACTTCATGAGGTGGTTTGATGGTGAAAAGCTTCAACGGGGAGTTGAAAAGGTAAAAGATCCAAAGTTTCCTTATGTCCTTCAAAAAATTAACAGTCAGTGGCTTGACAAGCCTTCTGAATTGTGTGTATGCAGGACACGGTGCATCGTACTCGGAAAGAAATGCTGCATGACCTCATCATGGTTAGGGGTAACAAGGCTGTGGTTCCTAGGTTCCTGGCAGAAACAATTGATATCGACGATTGAAGCATGGTTGAACATTTGTATGATGGATGTTCTTTTGTAAGCTGATGTAGGGGGACGTTGAAGTCTTTTGGCACATGGTTGGACATTTGCGTGTTGACTGTTATGTTTGTGTACACATTGAACTTAAATAGTAACGGTTATTGTTATGAGGCATGTTCTTGAGCAGCGTGCTTCGTATCCGTTTGTGCTGTTACACTTGATGTACCCTATGTATGTGACTATCTGTATGCTTCTCGCTGTAGTGCAAAAGTATATTAACATGATCGAACCAGTATTAAAACATTGGAGTATGTGGAGGGCATGGTTGTTTGATTGGAATCAAAAGGAGTCGAAATATCTTGCATGCAAGGTAATTAAACAATCCAATAGCACAGGCTAAAGGGTGAGAGGTACCTGTACCCCGCAAACACCGCGTTATAGGAGTACATAGTTGCATCAAGATTTGTTTTGTTCATGGAAATATAAACACGCAACGCCCATGGGTATTCCCCATTGGTTAGGATACTCTTTGGAATAGATGATTAGTTCACCAGTCCTGGAAAGTGCATGGATCAGGAACGAGCTGCCTAGAACTTCCCCACAAAGAAACCAAACAGAAAAGCAACAACCACAACTATGACAATAAACATAGGCGATGCCGCAGGGGTGGTCGACCCTTCATTGTTTTCCATCTTCAGGTCCTTTCCATGACCCTTGGCTTCTTTCGGCACCGTCGCCCCCAGCGAGAAAAACGAGTTGTATGCAGAAACTGCTTCTTCGTAGGAGTTGTACTTCTGGTACGCGCAGCCTTTGAATCCAGAGACCTGCGCTTGGCAAAGCGGCCATTCCTGGTACACGCCAGGTTTACGGCCAACAAAGACAACGTACCAAGGCATGGCTTGCTAATGGAACAGAGTGAAAACAGGTTAGGAGTCAAAACAATGCTTTAACAAACCAAACATTGCCGTGGAAATGACGTTTTGGATTAAAATAGAGGTTCAACTGAAGGGAAAAAAGAAAGAAATGTTGGGGTAGAAAGGGAACAAGAATAGGGATGGCGGACTAACCTGAAACCAAACCAGACCGGTGTTCCTTCTTGCGCGCGATGGGGGAGCGGGAGCGGAGTGGGGGATGACCGGCTGAATGGTGAAGGGGGAAGGAACCAGCTATTCTTTGTGACCAAGTGTAGCTGCTTGTGGTTGTGATGCCTTTATTGGCAGCCTCTGGTTAGGTGTTCGTGTGCACATTAAATGTCGGTTTAATGCATTGGCCAAACGGTACTTGCCACATTGAATGGGTCACCGGTTCATGGTTCGTGGGGTGATCCGTGGAAATGGACGGTGCGAAATGAATAATGCAGTGGAATACATTTTTCTGGCACAATACATACTGCGTGTGGTAAACGGTGTTCCAAAAGTCTGTTCATGTTTTGGCGGGAATTGTATTGTGCACATTCTGAAGTCACATAATAAGATGCACACAAAGTGTCTTGTACACCTATAGGTATCTTGAGCGTACGACCCCCAAAAAACAAAATAATCCCTTGGTGGAAAAGCTCATCACCCATCAGCGACGAATAAACTCCTGCACACAGGGTGGTAGGCTTGCTTCGTTACAATCAATGGATAGAGCTTCATGCAACATATTGTGGCGAACCTCTTCGATATTCACCTGTCATGTACAACGACATCCGGGGACATGGAATTAACAAACGACACATGTTAAGACAAAGATTTGATGAGTTACTGAACATAACCATGGCATGTTGGAAACAAACCTTGGATATTGGTGATGCCAAAACTTCACCGTTATAATGCTGCGCAAAGTGGAGCATGCATATACCGCTGTCTGCGCTGTGAATAGTACACGGTACTGTTAGGGTGCAAGTAAAATATGAGTGGTACAGGGAAAACAGTGACCTAAACTTGCAAAAAAAACATGGTATTCTGGTCCAACACCTGTCGAAACAGTCGTAGCTTAGCTGAGGATAATGCAACTCCCACTCGTCATGTGGGTTAACTTCCCAGTTGGTGAAGAATTCGTTGGCACAACGGATGAGGGCGTTGATGATGACCTTGTAGAAATGTTCATGTGCATAAAGCCGTTCCGGCGCGTGCGCGGGGTCAAGCACATGTACTTCTGTTGTGTTCAGATTAAGCATGTATGCCGTCCAAACCCGATCAACGATTAGAGGGATGATGAGCTGTGGAAAATGCATGTACCATGGAATTAAATACAAACATAACAACCCATGGGTTATATGTAATGAACAAAACTCGAACTATGAAATGAACAAATGGGGTTGAATCGGATGTCGTCACGGTACCATTGTGCAGTGGGTGACATTATATTGAGTAGATGCAAACTCATTGAGCACAGACTGCACACGGTGAGGTGCGAATTCGCCAATTGCTTGTAACTGCAAATGAAAGATATCAACATAACCATGACATGAAAGGAGAGTGGTAGTGGTCGTGTATCTTTATATGTACTCACCGCAAATGCAGACTCTAGGAAATGACGCCATTTGTAAGGTAAATAATTGGCGCTAGCTTTCAAATCTTTAGCATTGAAGGAACGGACAATCAAGTCAACAATATCGAAGTCAAACAGTTTACACCCAAAGAAATTTGTCTTGATCTCAGTTCCCACCAATAATATTAACCTGGGCAAAGGATGTATTATCCATGGGCTGCGAAAGAGACAATGTATGAGAAGTTACTCTATCAGAGACACGGAATGCAAGCGACTTATGAGAACATCTGCATGACGTTGGCACGAAAACATTACCTGTAGTCGTCATCATCACTTGAGTCTTTGCATGCTTGCACCAGTTTGAGAAGCAGCTCATGGTTCGGAGGGGTATACGGTGGGAGATCATGCCATGAAGGTGCCTGCCCAGGAGAACCGGGAACAGCCAGTTTCTGGAAGGAGGCATCCATTTCTGTGAAGTACAGCGTCCTTCCTAGTATTGGAGAAGTATCTTCGCACAATGCAACTGTATCCCACAACACGTCTTGTACATGTTGTTTGGTTGATATAACCGAATTTGGTACTTTGTTGATGCTGGTTTCTTTGCTATTGGTTGAGGAATTTCCATTAAAGGGAATTGGACTCACAGTGCCCTTCAGGCTGAACATGTGGGCTTTTGGTGTAACGAAATCAGCGGTGCCAGGCGAATTGTCGATGCCCAGATCGAATGATGGGGAGGCAATAGATGTTTCTGGAAGCAGTAGCCAAATTACGTTGAAGAAAAGCAATTGTATGTGCCAAAGCAGGGAGTAAGCAAGTACTATTCCTTGTTCTTACCAGCATATTTTGCAATTTTCCTTGGCCTAGGAACCGAATCATTTGGTTCCTGTCGTTTAGCCTTGCATTTGCTTGTAGCTCCTTGTGCACCGAAAGGGCGGCTGACTGCAACATCTGCAGCTTGGAGACACATGTTTGTTAAAAAAAATAACCAACTGATTGTGCCACCATTTGGCAGAGCCGTTGTAAAAGCAACAGGTATTAGAAAGAGTGAGAACCTTGGACTGCACACTGTTTCAATTTGTCATTGCTACGTGGCGCATCAGCCATAACGGTCGGGGTCTCAACAACTTCTGCATAAACCCAACAAAATATTCGAACAACATCGTCATGATGTGTGAAAGCATTTGCAACAAGGACTCAAACATCTGGTTCGTATTGCGTACCTTCAACTTCACGCTGCTTGCAGTCGGCTTGTACAACTGGTTTTCCATTAGATATAGCTGCACACAACAACGTGTTAACCATGGGTAAAACCTGCAACACTTTAATGGAAAGGCCATATGCCGCAGATCATACAGTTAGAGTCAGACGGGCATTTTTGCTGGGCTACCAATATGGGCTGATCTGGCTTTCTTGGTTTGGAATGCATGTTCTGGAGCTGTTCCATTCCTAGATTCTCAACAAACCAATCAGCCATGGCAGCATTCCGTCTCATGATAGAGGTACGTAGGTTGAATATGTCCCTAACCATGTTCGCATTTTGTAACAACAAGTAATCAATGGCATACGATCGTTCCTGCGAGAACAGGCAACATTTCGGTAATGGGACCGCAGGATAATGCATTTGAGTTCAAACAGATAATAGATATCTTTGTGTTCATCAGTTCTATTACCAAAAGAATAAAGATAATGGTGGTCGCTTGTAAATAAAGCATGTCATAGTGTGCTTACAAGGCCGGGATGCTTCGCTCGTATGTATGCAGCAAGATCAGATGGTTGCTTGAACTCGAAAGAATCAGGATTCAATACTTGGTGCGGGGTGGTGTTTGCTACGGGACTGAACAATGCAGCAGGGGGAGGTCTAGGCGTAGGGCGACGGGTTGCATCCATGTTATCTGATTGGTACGTGGCCCGCATGTAGTTCACTGAATCCCTTCCTCGGACCTTATGTAACATATGACATAAGTACAGCACAGTTAAAACTAGTAAACAAACAAGTGTCGGACGGACAATAGTTTGAGGGGGTTCTTACTTCACAGAACCGGTTGTACCCATTGTCACCCTTGGAGGTGCACATGAAGATCATCTTCTTCATAATCTCTTGATCAAATGCCTTTACACGGGGGTACACGTGAGAGGGGCGGTTGAAAGATCGCAAATCAACATTATCCAGGAAGAACACCTTGTTTGGGGGGAAAGGGTTTGTTTAGCGAAAAGAATCAAACCGAAGTCTAATAAACGACACGTAAAAGCATTGCAATTACCTGCAAGAACAGGTGGCAACCAGTCACCGCAGAGACTGACCCCTTACGTATAATCTCTTCACGAACTTTGTGCGCACTTTCAAGCAGATATGAGTGAACATAACGACACCAATTGAACCTCTCGATCAATTGTGTGTCCTTCAAAGCACCCCAGAAATCAAGGTTGCAATGGTCGTGTTTCACGGATGGTGCTAAAAGGTGAGCAATAACAAAAACCACAAAAGCAACCTTAAAGTTGTCTAACTCAATCCTAGCAGAACTGTCATCTAAATGCATCTCAAGAACAGACTCCACACCCTTAACACTACGAAGGTCCTTTGAATATAACCCACATGCATTCCTGATAATTTCGATCTGTGAAGCCGAAATATCAACACTTTTTACATCCAACTCACCACATGGGATGCCCAGAACAATGCCGACATCACGTTCATGGACCCATAACTGCCTAGAATCGGCTAACACTAAAGTGCTAGTCTCGGTGTCGAGTTTACTAAGCAACCAGGACGAAAACTTAAGATTCAACTTAGTAATGCAGGGAAGATCCAAAATGCCACCGAAACCAATTTCGCGAACAAGCTCTTTCTTGAACTCACTAAACTTGGAAACAACCAAATATATCGCTTTGGGGGAACATCGATTTGTAATGTTGGGACCGTTACCCTCGTCGTCGCTGGAAGATGGAGATTTGTGCGAGGATGCACGGCGACATGATTGAGGAGCTGCTGGAGCGGACGACGATGAGTGAAGTGGAGCACGGCCTGAAGCAGTGGCGGGGTAACCAGGTGCGCGACGATTGTGAGACATCTAGAAAATGGCGGAATGAACAAGGAGGGGCAGAACTCCTAAAAACGGTGTACACCATGGGAGGGATGAACAGATGACAGAATGATGAGCGCCACTGCTATGCGGAGTTTACGGCACAAACCACCTTTACCGTGAAGGTCATAATAAGAACATGTACCTACAAACTGTACTGCATTTGCCAACTGCTACAGGTACCGCCCAAACGTTGCGTTTTACTTTACCAGTGGGGTAAAAAAAAAACGGCCCAACAATCCAATATTTAATGCTCAACAAATGAGGCTGCACACACTGTAACGTGGCCTTGAATTCCTCCCACCCCGTGGTATGGGCCCAATAAGATTACGACAACGGAATGAGGCCGTACAGATCTGTGGCAAGGAAGTCAAAAAGTTACTGACCACTCTGTCCAGCCGGGTACAGGGTGCCTTCAATACCAACGGCGCAGTACGCACGCGATGAAACTTTCTGTCCTATCAAACAGTACTTGCCTGCAATATTCTGCCAGAACATCGGGCGGCCGTCTGCCAACCTGTATTCCACAAACATTTCAAAAAAACGGAATACACAAAAAATACATAGCCCACCTTACCCGCGCACAGATCTCAAAGCAATCTTAACGTGCATGATTGAATGCGTCCCAACACAGTGCTGTATTTTCCCTTTTTCGGGGCGCGTGCGAGTGGGCCAGCCCCCGGGTCAAACTCACGACGGCTCTCGGTTGTTGATGGATGGATAGCACAGACAACAGGCTCGATCCATGAATCATCATCATCCATCACCAAACCTTGGTATACTACAACTTGTTTCACAAAGAAGACGAGCTTATAGAGCTTTATTAGGGGACCCCCTAACGTAACCTGTCCGGTCTATTCTTCACCCGACAGCAGCCTAATCGCCGACCGTCTTTAGTTTGACAAGTTTTAACTATACAGCCGTAAAATTAACGTATTGGAAAACATATCTTCTTTTACACGACACGTCTTTTCAATAACAATTTTCAGCTTCAACTTTTAACAACTTTTCAAACTAAAAACTCCTTCCATTCTCCACTTGACCTGAGCTGTGGAGGTCAAGGAAGAAGGAAGGAAGCAGTGTGGTGTTGGAGCAATTGAGGGGTCCAGCCGTCCAGGTCAGCACAGCAGCAGGGAAATGGGATTGCTGGTTGGTCCGGCGAGCACTAGCAGCAGATTGAGGAGAAGAGAGACGACGCCGTCTGAATTCTGATGGCACGGCTAGCTCTCCACTCCACTGCTTATTTTTAGGTTGCTGCTGTGCTGCCGTCGATATCGATCACATTTCTTGCTTTGTTCGTCCGTCTCCGGCCCCCCCGACTACAACTGATGTTGGTACAGTAATGAACACCGATCACATCCACGCGTTGGCATCTGTTTTCCTTTCATTGGGGTCTCACTTTCGTCTCCCTTTCATCTTTGCTTTTCTCTCCATCTCTTTTCCTCTGGGCATCGATCGACCGCTGCGACCTGCATGCAGGGAGAGGGAGGGAGCTGCGGCCTGCTGGTAACGGAATCTCCTCCGTTGGGATCGTATTCTATTCGCATGATCGTATCCACGTCTCTTCTGGTAAGACCGTAAGAGAATTGTCTGCCGCGCCCTGAATTAAAGCAATCACTCGCAATATGCACCCTGTTTAGTTCGACAACTTTTATCTGCAACTTGCGTATTGAAAAACATATCCTCCTCACAGTACACGCTTCTCAATAGCAACTTTCACCCTAACTTTCAAATCTAAACACGCACGGTGATGGGAGAATTCGCCAGCTCGTTACTGACCGAAAAGGACGATGCCCAGTTGCCCACCCCGATCGTGCTAGAAATAGACCATGACGGCGCTCGCCGACTGATTTCAATTTTCACCCGACAGGCCGACACTCATACAGAGAGGAGCTCAGCTCAACCCAACAGAAGCGGGGGCTCCTATCTAGCTTGTGGAAGCTAGAAAGTGGAGGTAGATTAGAGGCCCATTAGGCC
>JAZFNS010020001.1:22538931-22550056 GCA_037127165.1 Alloteropsis angusta | reverse complement strand
TTGACCCAGGGCGATACAATGGCGGCATTCAGGAGACGGCTATGGCAGGTGTTCTTCTAGGTAGAACAGGCAGGCAGTGCGGTAGCTGAGAGTTCCTGTAACAGATGATGATTCAATGAATGGATTGAATCTTGACAAAATGATGGCTGGCGGTGTCTTGGGAGTCTTGACGTTTGTTTTGGGAGGCAGGCACACGGGCGCCACGAAACAATGTTTCCTTCTTCTGTCGTATGTGGTTCTGGCGTTGCTTTGATCTGCCAGGAGTAAGACCGGTGCTAAGAATGCTCTACAGGTTGTTGTCGGAAGAGTCCGTTGTCGGCGAGCTGCTTCCTGATGAATCTGCGGGCCGCGATGTCGATCGGGTGTTGTACGAGCTGCAGTGGCTGCATTTGTGGCCAATCACGTGGAAGTTCACCTCTGAGACCTTGTTGCAGTCATTGCAAAGCACCCAAATCTGGCCAAGTTTTAGCACAAGGAGAAAAGCGTTACTTAGACAAAACACATTTGCATGACAAACTTTTTGAAGTTGTCATCACTTCAAAAGATTTGTAGTGGCTTCCCCTCGTGGGATGCTTGGGTAGCTAAATTGTCAGTAATTGAAGCCTGCAGGAAATTATTCTAGGCAGGTTGGAAGTGCTAAGTGTTCTGAATTACAAAGCAAAAAATCAACTTATAAACTTTATTATCCATTGATGAACGCCCCAATTAAGCCACTAGGCCAACTGCCTAACTGTGAGTTGTATAAGCAAGTTAATAGTCTGAGTTAGCTGAGTCAAAGTGAAGAAAAAAAAAGAATACCTTGTAACGATATGGAGCAGGCATAATTGTTGCTTCAATCTGCAAAATAACAAGGAACAGATCATCAGTCACTCAGCAAGTACTAAAGAAAGGAGATGCAGAATACAGCTTCCCAGGGCATCAAAATGTCAGCACATATGTATATTTGCGAAGCAAGTTTTTATTACATCTGACCAACAAATACTGATTGTAATGTATCATCTCATCTGAATGCAGGGACAGAGTTTAGTTGAGGCCAGAGTAGGAATGTTTTCTAAATAAGGGTTTACTTCTTGCACTGCCCTGTGCCAGGATCACCGCGTACTAGAAGCTACTTTAATGTTTGTTTGCTTCTGCCAGTTTCAATCTGTTTCCAGTAGAAGTGAAAAAAAAAGTAGTACCTCTTGATCCAACATCTCCCAGTGACGTGTCATGTCAAGAGCAGTCTTGGAGCATATTGGACAAGTGTATCTGCAGCATCAAAAGAACAACACAAGTTACCGTAAACGACACTGCCTCAGAGAAGTTTCAAAGGATGATAATGAAGCATGCCTCGAAATTAATACAGGTGTAGGGTTTTACTTGTTATGCTCCACCATATCAGAAAAGCATTCCATGTGCATTGTGTGTCCACAGTTAAGAACTCTTGTTCCTTGTAACGAATCAAATAGATACTGCACACAAAGTTCCACTTATAAATTCTAGCACGTTCCAGAAACTCTAGCACGTTCCAGAAACTGTGCAAAGTATCAATATTAGTTTGTTGCAGAAACAGTACAAATTAACATTACCTCATAACAGATTGGGCAATTCTGTCTCATAGAGTTTTCCACACACTGATGGTTATCACGAAGTGCAACGGAATAGCAAGACCCTGTTCATTGTAGAAAACAAACAAGAAATACAAAATTTAAGCATTAAAACAAAGATTGCCCAAAGGTAGGTTTATCAGTGAATCTATAAACTTCAAGTTATGCACTTTCTGCTATGCTAAATTTCTCAACAATTTTATATTGGTATGATCTGCAGACCTCACCATGGGGGTATGGAACATTTTCAGTATAGTAAAGAAATAATTGAATCCCTACATGCATTTTTGCGCCAATAAGTTTCTATCAAACAATGTACTGCTAGCTAAGCTAGGGAAATAACTAGTCCGCTAAGAGTATTCTCCATCTATCATGCCGATCACTCGAAGAGTGCATAGATTAGCATGGTATTGATTGCATATGGAAGATCATCTAACTAAAATGCTACATATTAAAATTGGTTGAAGCAAAACATACCACACTTCACACAGTGGAAGAAGTTTTCCTTGCCACCAACCCTGGTTGAATTGAGTAGACACAGTATCAGAACTTTTCTTAATTATATTATTGGTCAGAGGGTTTTTTTTTCTGTGTGTGTGCTTGCTCACCTGCATATGCCACAATCATGGCAATGGTACTGCCCTTTCTCTGTCTGTACCATAAGAGAAGAAAAATGCATTGATTGGTAGGAACGATACAAAGCAACAACAGATAACAAGCTTAGAACTTACATCATCATCATAAAATTTGCATGTATCACAGAAGTACTCTCCCATATTGACTCCACAGCTTACACAAACTTGTGATACCTGAACAATAAACTGGAGTATTAGTTCAAGCATAATAGCATTCCTCATGTGACGTGAGAACTGAGAATATTTTTGAAACAAATATAAGTCGTACCGGCTGTTCAGTATCACAGAGTAGACAAACTACCTGCAAGAACGAAGGAAGTTCTTAATAAAAATAAGAAATTTTCTTCCTAGTCAATCTTCCATAATTTCTGATCCTGCTAAATTCATTTGTAAAAACTAGAAAGGGCATAATAGGTGTACTCTTTCAATATCTTGGCGACATATTGTATGCCGATCTCCCGAAGCCTACAGAAAAGAAGGTGAGATCAATAAATTGGTCCAAACAGAATTCTCATTAGATGCTCTTTCAACAGTAGCAAAACTAGATAGTCCATTTTTTACATATAACAAATATGCACCATTGCTCTCAAATTAGTTTAAAATTTCTACATATCAAGTACCCATGTTGAAATTGTCAATTTGCAGTTCTAATCTATTGAGAGTGGTCACCTTTGCAGGTCAGTTCTTGTTCTTTCATACTATATAAACACCATGCTACCTATAGACATGACTGGCACTGAATTCTACACATCAACTAGCTTGCATAAGATTCAATCCAACAGGTTAATAAAAATGAACACACTCAAGATAAAGACTGACTCAAGCATACAGCTAAACTACCAATCAGTTACAACTTTTCAAGCTGTCACAGAAGAATACTCCCTCCTTGGTGGAAACAAAAGTACATGGCATTGCACTAGCAAATCCAAGGGTAAACATAAGCATACAGAAACTACCAATTCAATTTCAACTCGTCAGGTTCTTGCAAAACACTAGCTCTAAGTATGGCCAATTTGACCCTTGGTGACAGCGCATATATGTCAGCGCACAAGCTAATCAACAGATTAAAACGTCGAAGTCACCTGTGCAGATAAGCTGCCTAGTTTACTGCTCTACAGGAACAGCATAGTAACACAACCATGGTCTCCGAGAGGAGTAAAACGGGAGCTCACCGTGGCCTCGTTGTGGCAGTGGCGGCAGGGGAACACCTGCTTGCAGCACGGCGCCACGATCTTACACCTCCGCCGATAATGCACGCACCTGAAAAAAAAACAGCCCAAAAACAAATCCTCCCCATAAGATTAAGCTCAGCAAACTAAACCAACCACGGGATCGGGGAAGTCGGAAGGACCCAATCCACCGAGCATATTCAACCGGCCACACACCGCCGAGCGATTCCGCCCGGAGAGGACCAAATCTAGGTCACGACGGAGCTCAAGGAGCGGGAAAAGCGGAGGAACGCGAGAACAAAAGCTAAACAAGGCTCACCCGTGCTCCATCTTGCCCACGTCGCAGCGGTCCACCTCCCCGTCGCAGGCCGCGTCGACCTCGGCGGCGACGCCGTTGTCGCCGGGGAAGTGCGCTCCTCCCATCCCCGGCGGCGGCGGCGGTTTGGGCAGCGGGGACGGCGAGGAGCAGGTGGCAGGGGTGTAAATTGCAAGGGCAAGCGGGGGCTTCCTGGTAAAACGGCGCGATAGGAGGTGAGGGAGCCCGAGAGGCCTCCGATATTTCTTCTCTCGTTTATTGGTCCGGAAGAGGAAAGGGACGAATGGGATGGCGAGATGGGCGGGCCCACCGCTTTTATGTGTAGTACGAAACCACTTCCTATATTTTATTTAATTTTTGTGTGAACCACTTCCTATATAAATAAGCTCTGTCAATCTCATTGTTTATTTTGTTACTACTTCCGCCGTCAAAAAAAATTGCAATTCTAGCAGAATCTCATAATTTAGTACCTCAAGTTTGATCAATTACAGATAAAAATATCAATATTTATGATATAAAATAAATATCATTAGATTAGTCATAAAGTGTATTTTCATAATAAATTTATTTAAAGCCATAAATATGATTTGCTAGAAACTTGGTCGAACATGAACTACTTAAACTGGCACGCAACTCGTAGTTTCATTCTTTTGGGGACAGAGGGAGTACTTATTAGATAGAAAACAAAACAAAGAATTTCTTAGCGATATAATATAAATATTTCTTTAGAAATGGGATTGAGAAAAAATATTCGGGCCTAACCATGAAAAGCTTAAATATGTCTTATAAGACAGGTATACTCGATGGAGAGATGCACGATGTTACACATAGAAATGTTAGCAAACTTTAATTATCAATCAAGAGCGAATGTTTCGTATTTGATGTTAGAAAACTTTGGCTGACATTATCATTTTTATATTTAATTGAGCTGTTGGAAATTATATGGGTAGATTTTTTTTTCTAAAATTTTTTTTTTTATTAATACATTACAGTAAAAAAGACCAATATAAACTATGTTTCCTGTAAAAAGAAAAAAATTGTCGCCAATAAACCATATTTTTTNTCCTTTTTTCGTAAGTACTCCAACATATATGTTTAAATATAGCGTATATCGAAATACATANGTAAAAACTATAAATATAGTAAAATCAAAATGATCCACAAATTTAGGATGGATGGAGTAGTACATATATCTTTTCAATGAGAAACTAGTACATACGCCTATGTGAATACTTTGATTTTGCAAAGAAATGAAGTGTATGGGTAGGCAGAAAAGTTTTCTACTTAGATTTCAATTACGGTATGGTAGAAGCATGATATGGTAATATGGTGACATTTTTCGTTGCTAACGAAACAGTTACAAATGAATCATCCTACTTACAACTTTATACATGAGTATGCGACATAGAAGTTGCACGTATGACTTGTGTGCTCCCTAAATTATAAAATCTAGTTTACAGTCCAAATATAACACGGTAAAAAAAAAACCATTGACCATCAACATAATCTGTAATAAACGGACGAGACTCCTCTAATTTTGCTATGGTGATTTTGAATCACTTCGGTGCGGGGCCAAAACACACGGGCTCCACGTGCCATTGACTCGAAGTCACCTTACTTAAAGTTGGAGGATTTGTTTCCAAATAAACTGTTCGTGGATAGGTTGTCTTAGATTATTTCAGTGATCTGTTGTTGCCTTTTACCATATTGTCATTCGAACATAAGCTAGATTGTATAATCTAAAGGGAAAACAAAAACACCGCCAATGTTTAAATTTGTATGCCTTTGATTGTTGCAATGCCTATAAGCTTCTAGTTAGTTAGAACTCTATAGATGAGTATATAAATATATAATGTATAAGTTGCACGCATGACTACGCTCAAATTTGTCTGCCTTCAATTGTTACAATGCCTACGAACTGCTAGTTAGTTAGAATTCTATACATGACTATATGATATATAAGTTGTGTGCGTGACTATGTTCAAATCTGTGTGCCTTTGATTGTCAAAATGCCTATGAACTTTTGCTAGAGGTAAGAACACTCGCGCTAGAGTCGAAGAACAAGTCGGTGGAACATGTCATGAGAAAAATATGATCTATGAATCTGCCCATATGTGAATTCCACTTAAACACTACGCCTCTTACGTACTCGTTATCTCATATACAACACATATTTGACATCACTACTATACGATAAAGACTTTGCATACTTGTATCCCGAACGTAGAACTTAGAATTACATTGAAAATCTCTCGATGAAATACTACATCAGTACCAAATTACCATTTGTTCTGTTTTTTTTAGATTCATTACTTTCACCATGCATCTAGATGTACGACATGCCTAGATGCATAGAAAAAACATTAAATCTAGAAAACTCAAAATGAATAGTAATCTAGAGTCACGTTGAAAACACAAATTGCCAAGTATTAAGTTTTGTAGACCCTTTCTTGCAAAAAAAAAAAGTAGGTTTGGTAGACCCTACACCAATGTGCTTCCTTTCTCTCCTTCCATACCTCCATGCCCTTCGATGAGGGTTACCACCACTGCATATATTGTTTGCCGTTGAATTGTTGGTGCCGTGACATGAAGGCTAGGTACCTGATACGATAGGGCGATGAGATGCGAAATGGCATGGGCCGCACGCATCCGCCACCGCCCGAGGCACATCTCTTTTTTTTTTTNCAATCCGTTCCTTGCTTCATCCTCCAATTGCTATTTTTTTAAAAAGTTTTGACACTTCGCTTGCACTCTTTTGCAACTTCTCTCACCTTTATTTTTCCTGTTCGANTCTGCAACTGATCGTTATCAGATAGGGGAAAATGTCAGGTCTATCTATGCATCCATGATATCCCTCCAAGTATGGGTACCATATCAGCTCTTCAGTTTGAAGGCAATGTGCAGTCAATAATACAGCCAACACAGTTCGTATTATCAGATTATTATTCAGTTTGGAACAATCTACAAGATCTAGGTATGGGCTAACAAAGTAACAATGAACAGCTAAAGATTTGGGTGTTGTACAAATCAAGATACAGATATCTGGTGATGAGAAGCTTTGTATACACTGTAGGACGGAGAGCAAAAATACTCAGTGGCACTCGATAAATGTAACTTTGGAGCTGCATCCTCTCTGGTTGAAGAGAACTTGATGAAGGGCTTCAGCAGATACATGAAAAGAGATCCAAGCTTACTTGCTGGATGGCGGACTGGTCTGCGCATCATCCTGAACTGCCAAAGCTGGGGTCGCTGCATTAACCTCTGCACCTGGTTCATCAGCTGGGAGCCCATTATCAGTGACAGCTGACACAGCGCTCTCAATGGACTGCTTTCGTTCGATGCCTCCTGACTGCCTTCGTTCGATGCCTCCCGACTGCCTTCTTTCGATGTTACCAGACTGCTTCCTATCAATGCCTCCTGACTGCTTCCGTTCTATACCTCCTGACTGTCTTCTTTCAATGCTGGAACTGTTTGATCTCACGGGTACGGTCAATAGCTGGCTGACAGAGTTGAATGAACTCTGGCACTCTGTGATCAGTGCTGCTCCATTCGGGTAGCATCGGCCAAAACATGCAGCACAGTAAGGGGATACGACCTGAAATGAAAAACTAAGATGTCAGCCTTCCCTACGCCTCAAGACAAATATTTACTGTTACACTTAGACTTGATGGGTTTAAGACTTTTGAGCTATTCAGTTCACTGTGTTATGCTCTATCATAGAAAACTCAATGCACCTCAATGAATGCTTGGCAGAGTGAAAGGAAAAGAGCAGACTCATTCCCACGCAGCATCCGCATGGCATTGTATCTAACTAGGGAGTCAGATACTGCTTGTAATCCCTTCACCACCTCCTGAGCAAGAACATGTTTCAAGCTCAACGGCGCGCATGGTCTCAACTCATTCATTGCTGCTGAAACACCTGCACACAAGAATTTTAAGAGCATGAACATATCAACTTGTACACACCAGATACCAAAGAAGATAAGCTGAATTAGAGTCAGCCCATGGTGATGTAGAAGTGAAAATTAAGTGTGATTTTAGTAGAAATACCGTTAACAAACACAGCAAGAGGTGGATGCTCCATTAAAACAGAAGGTGGAGTCACATCATCAGAAGTCTCATCCACAACTCCATTTGCTACAAAGCCAACAGATGGCATTGGGACCCAACGGTGTGAATCCAAAACAACCTAGCATGGTACAAGGTATTACAGTGTTAGTAAGATGTTATACTAACGTTGGAGTAAGATGCAAAGTCCAAAGAACTCCAAAGTTGAGTTCAAAGCTCAAACCGAACAGAGAATTTATTTTATAATAATTAATCTAAAGTTGAACAATATTTCCAATATATGAGGGTTCCAGAAAACAGCTTTACCTGGAAATTTTCAACCGCCGTACTCATATTCTTTGAGAATAAATTTAGAACCGCACTGCAAACAAAGAAAACATCGTCAATAACAAAGCACCTTTACAATTTTCGCTGTTATTAATAAAATTACACGATTTAAACCACACTTACTGTTCAAAGATCGGTGGAAGTAGACCACGGAAATCCAACCCAACTAAGCCAAGACCCATTGCACAATACTGCAACATGAAGATGTTTCAAATCTGTGAATGATTCCAGATATCACTGCTAAATCTTGTACCAAACCATAGCACAGAGAAAAAAAATGGATCAGAAGCCAGTTCTTACCATGCATTGATCAAGAATGTTGGACAGAGACCCACCTTCACTTATGTTTGGCAACATAACCTGAAGAGTTGTGAGGTGGTTACTAACTTGTTGCATTGCCCAACTGAAAAGCAGCCCACCATCATAGTTCTCCTCATTTCCAGATTTATCATTGTTGAATATTGCCCGATATTGATTAACAACATCAAATAGATGCGTCCTGTGGCAGGTCACCATGCCTTTCAGGTAATCATAAACATTCCTTTGGTCCAGATCTTCGAGAATCCCAGAAAGCCAAGCTTCCCTGCACCTCAGAAACTACAAATTATATATCAGAGTTAGAAGATGAACATTCTCAAATCATATCCAGAAAATTTGACTGCAGAGTACAAGAAAGAAAGCATAGAAATAAATTCCTGCATTGTTTAACTCATAGAGCTCATGATTAGTACTGTAACACAAATAGAAGTCCTTATACCACATGTTAACTATACATATACTCTTTTACCCACCCACCCACAATTATAATTGAATGAGAAAGAAAAAATATCTCTAGAAGCCTATTCACACAAAGAAAATTACATGACAATTTTCAGAATACCTGTAAGCGCAGTTCTGATTCACTGAAAACTCCAATTCGACGCAAATGTGCTACGATCCGGAGGCACTCAGGTAACTGTAGAAAACAAAATGACTGTTAGATACATATATACCTGAAAAGAAAGTATTGAAGATAACAAGGAAATATGATACACGCATAACAAAATCTCTAGAATAATCAACTTTCCCATAGGAGTCATGCACCATGCAAAATAGTCATTAATATTTTTTTATTACACATTTACACCAGCATCCTGACCTGAATGTTTGATCGAAGTTTCTGGAGAAGCTGTGAAATTAGTGATTGTATTGTCTTCTTGACTTCAGCAGCTAATCCTTGGATAACAGGTAAACTTCAATAGGAACAGTGAATAGTCAATATAAAAGCAAATGTCAGGTGCTGTGACAGCAATTATGTTACAAACTTACTCAGGGTGCAACTTCGAAATTTTGCTTACAAAAGCTTCTAGATCAAGTGCCTCATCATAGTTCCCATTTCGAATGCACCTACAAGCATTACCTTACACTGTCATGCATGATTCAGCAACAATACAACAGCTGAAACAACACATTACTAACAGTCAACAATATATTGGTAAACATTGATAACTCAAGCTGCCAAACATGAAGTAAACAACCAAGAAAAAGAAGTTACATACGTGTCCATCAGTTGTGGGATTTCAAGCAAGTCAAGCAAGGTACTATGGTTGGCTAGTAATGTTTGATTAAGCTTCCTCTCTTCCAAAATTTGCTGTGCTGACTCGACAAACTCAGTGCAGCCAGATGTTACATTTGGTATCTCCTCTATCTACAATGGTGCATAAACAACATGGTCAAACATTTCATGTCATATCTTCAATGTAGCAAGAATCAAACAAGATATAATGTTAGCATACCGCATAGAAAGAAACATAAGATGCATCAATTTGCAATGCTGTTGAGAATCATCCGATGAAAATGACTTCACAGGTTAACAAGTAGTCAAATAATACATGTCTAACAAATATATCTGTCATGGATACATCCTATAAATCTGTATTTAGTTCTTTCATGAAGTATGTTTAAACATAACTTTGACAGTACCAGGTTGTCAAGATCATCTAATTCGTACAGTTTAAAGGGTATTTCCTATCTGATACACCAGTGATGTGTCCAAATTAGAGCAACGGCTCACCCAAGCCTCTCAAACACCCCCTCTGAAATTTATAATGCAAGCACACATTTCAAGACACAAACTTTGTACGGTTCACTGATAACAAGGCTAATTAAATAATGGCTTAGATATACAAAAGTGTTGCCATTTATTCGTGTTTTGATCTACATTACGTTGATGTCATACTTTTTTTTTTGTCAATATCAATAATGCAAGCATTTTTTAGGGTCAAAGTTCAACTTAAGATGACTGCAATAAGTCACAACAGAAGTGCATTTCTACTTGTGAGACAACTACCTCTCCCTTGGGTGCAACAGTAGCTAGATCAGGTGATCAGCATGGTATAGCATCAAGCAAAAGGGTTTAATGGATCCACCAGCATTCCTCCAATAAAATTGACTTTCTGTTTGACTGCTCAAGATCTACTTACTGATCCGCACAGCAAGCAACTTGTGATGCAAAAAAAAGGGGCACACAGTAGAAGCAATGAGCAAAGGGTACTAGAAGCAGGGAGGGACCGGGCAGCATTACCAGGGCCTCGAGGTGGCTGTCGAAGCCCTCGAGCTGCGCGCGGACGAAGGAGAGCGCCTCCGACGCCGCGATGAAGGCGCCGTAGTTCTCCACCGCCACCTCCTGCATCTGCCGCCGCACCCGCTCCGCGTCCACCCGCAGCAGCTCCGGCTCCTGCCCATCGCCCACAAAACCAACGAACAATAGTCAAGGAATCACTACCACCGCCAATCAGGGGCCTCGCGCAGTCGCCGCGGGTGTGGGCGCAGGCGTGCGTACCTTGTGGAGGCGCTCGATGGAGAAGGAGAGAAGCTCGGAGACGTAGGGCTGGTAGGCGGCGCCGGCGAGCGGGAGCGCGGAGGCCCCGCTGCCGTCCATGTCGGCGCCGGGGGCGTGGCGGTGGCCCGCGTCGAGGAGGTCCATGGCGGGTGAGATCTGGAGAGAGAGGGGGCAGTGGGAGGGAGAGAGAGCTGGAGAAGAAG
>JAZFNS010020001.1:21131903-21152622 GCA_037127165.1 Alloteropsis angusta | reverse complement strand
AGAAATTTTTATCGGCTCCCATTCACTCCCCCCCTCTCTGGTCGCCGTTTCGATCCTTCACAAGACATATTTGTTACTGTCCTAATTGTTGGTGTCTTCCTAGCTGTCTGTAATTTCTTAGTTTAACCATGCAATGTTACTTCCTAGCTAGGTCACTGTGCTTTCGTTTCATCTCATTCCATTTTCCGTTGCACCTCTACTATATGTAACCCTGCGTATTGTATCCAAGAAATGATGTAATGCTCAAGTTTCGGCATCTACTAAAATTCTTCATAGCCATGAGGCCTAATTCATTACAAAAGTTGTTCCCACGCACGATGGGAACTGCGAAATGTGAAAATAGTATCATCAGAATCTAATCCGAAGCACCCGAATTACTACTGTTCCACCAGTACAAGTTCCAACCTTCACAATTTAACCAAAATGCAGCGCGCGTCATTAGCCGCCATCTGCACTACTCATCAACCTCTATTTGCTTCAACACCTCATCGGGTACGTCGCCCATGTTCCACCTCATTGTAATTAGTTGGTACAACATGCACTTACGAAGTTTTGTCGCAACGGCCTGCAACTCAAGTAAAGGATCAAATAAAATGCACGTAAGAGTTAAAAGAAATTGCAACACTTTCAGTACCTCCACACTCACCTCATCTATTGGTACCCTAACCGATTCACCATCGAACCACTTCATGTAGTGAATGACATAAAAAGCAGAGTCCTCCCTGTTCAAGCAATCTAACTTATTAATCCATACATTTTCTTATCAACAATCGTGCACCAAATTTGTTTCGACTTACCCAGTAGCTGGACCATGCTCCTGCTGTAGGTACTGATCCTCAAACGATGCAAAACCAACGTTCCACCCAGTGAAAAGATTTTCTTTGCAAACTTCTAGTCCTTGCTGCACCAGGTCGATGAAGGCACCATGAAGTTTCCATAAATCATCTGCATTGTACATTGTATTCACTGGATCCAGAACATGTATCTTTTTCAGTAACATGTCCCATATGTACAAGCACCAATCTCCTCTCCCCTTTGATGGTACCATTATCTGTGACCAAAAAAAATGTAGCTCTGCATCAAAGGAAACAACAAACCTACGTACATACCACCCAAAAAACAAATTATCCATAACCCACCATCCTGCAGTGCTCAATCATCGCTCCCAGATGGTGTCCTATTACCATGTTTCTAACTTCATCATTGACCTGAAACCCTTCTTGACTATATGCTTTTTCCTGCTCATTTGTTCGAACCATTGTATCACTTATTTTTCTTGCAACAAACATATAGTAATATGCATGATTTATAATGTTACTCACACTGAAGCCTGGGTTCATGAAGAACCTCCACTGTTTTTCCTTCCTCCTGTTCAGTGTGTACATTGCTGTTTCCTGGCTCTGTAGGTTCCTTACCATTGCACAGAAGACTTCACTCTTTATTTCCCCACCAGCTCTGAACTGATCTTGTAGGGCCTCACCACGGATCTTTATTTCAGTAGGAACCTTATGTATTATCCAGTAACTACACCGTAAAGTCAGAACAAATCTTTGTCAGCATTGCATTAGGCTAATAAAGTTAACAAAACAAGTTATTATTTTACCGTTGCAGGTCACTGCCTGTCATTCCCATTATTTTTTTGTATTTGTGGTACGACGTCCTCTTCCAAACATCTTTCTGCACGATGCCGAGCTCAAAGGGGGATTGTGCCATTTCCACCCTCAAAACGAACCTGTTTTGTGGCGTGACTTTCTCACACCGCAAAACTTCCACTCCATGGTCCTTTGGTCTGTAACTAGTACCCTTCATCGCCCTCTTCATACGTTTTGCAATTTTTTCTGCTTTGCCTTCCCCTATCTTCTTACGCTTTCCCTTCTTGTTCCCCATACATTTGTACCTACATCCTTTTTTCTTGCTGACCATCCCTGCATATTGTAGCATACAACATATTGTAGACCAAGTATGTACCTATGTGCTAATGCCATCAAACAGTTTGTATCATCATTACCTTTTATTTCCACCAATGATTTCCCCAAATCAGCATCCATATCTGTGTAATCATGAACAAGTCTTCTTTAATCATTTCTACATCCCAACCATGGTGCATTGCAGCGTAACTACATATGGATCTTCTTACCTTCAACATTTTGTTGTACACCATCATTGCTTCCTTCTGGTTCTTTAGCCATGCTTCCATCCTTTTCTTGTTCTTCTTCTGTATTACGGTCATACAACAATATTCTTCCAGTTAATTATATAGGAAGAACGATACTATTCCATTTAATTTTAACACATTTACCTAGCACATTTTCTCCCTCCCCCTGAATACTTTCTTCTTGCATGTTTTCAATAACGTTTTCCGCTTCTCCTTCCTTGTCGTTACCAATGCCTTCATGTACAACCCCTGCCCCCACCACCCCAACAAAAAATAAGTACTACAAGCATTGTACAAATTTGAATTGTAACACACAAAAAAGGGTTCAGCTCTCTAGATAACCTTCATTCTCCACCTCCTGCCTCCCTTCATCCTATCCAGCTTCCTTCTCGCCAAAGCCTTTATGAATCAACATATTAGTGCTAACCATGCAACCAGTTAATACTTTCCAAATATACAACATAATGAAAGAACCCTAAATCTTATTTACCCGGGTCTGAAGTGCTCCCACCTGCAAACATATCTGGGACTTGTGACGCTCCAGGGAAAAAACTGAAACCCCGTTCCATGTGAACTTCGTTCCCAAACAATTCTGTCAATTGACAAGTCAGCTTCCAAAAACTATATGCAATCATATCTTGCCAAATTCAAGTTTTCATATATACAACCTTTCGGCCAATCATCAATTCCCATTTCTGTTCCCATAACCGGCGTGCTATCAAAAACAGGCCTATCTTCTGCAAGCTCTATAAATCAAATTACACATCATTAACTCCAACCCGTGTGCATCTAACAAGATTTCTACCTTACAAATCATTACCTTCTCTTGTTGGCGTAATCACATGCCTATCAAATCCCGTTCTCACCGCTTTTTCCCCATCAATAAATGATATCAGCATGGCCACCAATCAAAGAACCCATTACCAGGAAATAGACTAACTTACCATTCATTCCCTCCTCTACCCAGATTTCACCTTGAACTCCTCCTGACAACCAACAATCAAAGGTAAGACATGGTTGTACGCTGGTTCTACGCTGCAAGTACACTAAACTAATTTTGGAAACGGCAAGACCATGACAAATGCTACATACCATCTGCAAGACCATGATCCTTTATCTTCTCACCGTCCAGTTCCTGTCCACCTTCACTATCCTTGTCCACTTCATCTGAAACATATTAAAATCATGCACTTACATTTTAGTCTCCATAGTGCACCCTATAACCATAACAGATGCTACATACCTTCCTCACCGTCATACTCTTTGTTGATTTCACTAACCACTGCATCTATTGTTGCACTTGCCTCCTCCACTTCTACATCAACTGACGTGCCACCCATCCCTGCAAAACAAGTTTCAACACTTCTGATGTATCAGTAGTTACATAACAGAGGATTACAGCTGCAACATGTAATTCCAGAGCAAATCACCTTCGGTACGGTTCTGTGCATTAGTTGTCCCTGAAGCATTTAATGTTGCCAGCAACTTATCCCTAGCTGCCAAACTACTATTTTTGATCACAACTATTCTTTTCCTAATGCTGTCACAATGCATCCCATACATGTTCTTCGCTTCAGTCAATGCTTCAGAGCCCGCCTTTTCAACATCTTGAGCCAGCTTCCTGAACTCCATGGATATCATTTCCTCAAAGATCTGCAATGTTGTTATAATCCAATAAAATATTTCAACTACCTTCTATAATACCAGAAAAAACCCAAATGACACCCTCACCTTCATTCCCCCCTCATTTCCCGGACCTCGTGAAGCACCAGCCTCATATCCATCGCCCACATGCCCAACTTGCCTCCGCTGCCGTTACAATACAATAATTTCCTGTCATTACTCTAATGACCCCCCTCCCCTAATAGCATGTATGCAATCAATACAATTAAAAAATGCTCTCCGTACCGGACGTGCGCCAAAGGTTATCCTGTTGATCTCGTCTTTCGCCACCAGCTCACCAAGACGGTACTTACAATATGCTGCAAGTCTTGGTCTTTCATTATATTGCACATTTAGCTCCCCAAGGTCCACCATGTCAATGTACAGAAGCTGCCAAACATGTTACTGTTATTCTACTAACCACACAATTTAATAATACTAATCCAGCAAGACAGTTCTTAAACTTTTTGAATACTTTACCTCCAAGTTAAATCCAGCAACCACCAAGTCTTATTGAAAAAGTTCCACCACTATTTGGTCTTGCAATTCCATCGCATTCAACTTTATGACCCTAAGCACATATCTTCCCCAATTGCAGGCACGTACATTTTTTGCGTCTGCTATGAAATTCCAAATGTGCTTTGGCACTACAGGGCTTCTATCTACTGGACCAAGAATATGAGCACAACAAAATGCTGCCAGTGCAACAATAAATTTCTCTTCTTCTTCCTCAGTCATTTTTTCCCCATAATCTTTCAGGAGTACACTCTTCACATCATTAGCACTAGGAAGTACCTTAGGGCTACTTGTCCCAAAAAATAAGTGCAGTTTCGTTCTTACATCTGTGTCAACTGCCCGTGAATCTTCAACTATTTCCAAACCTGTGCTCCTAATACCCATGACTCGCTCCACAGATTCCTCATCAAGAACTAGTTCCACACCATCTCCAATTCCCAATTTCATTGATTTTGTATCTAACCTTTTAAGCAGCCAGAAAACTAGATTCCTACTGTGATGCATGCCTTGCTTCAGATGGACTAAACCGCCTAAACCAACTTCTTCTAGCAACTTTAATTTGTAGTCACCAAAGCTCGAGATGACCTCTGCTACATGCTTAGAGGAGAAACAGCCATGGAACTTATCTGGGTAGAACTTCATTGGATCTCCAGTGCCGTACCCACCAGCCTCGTCACCACCTGATTTGCTTCTACCGCTGCAAGCACCATCGGTTCTCCCTCCTTTCCTTGGACTTGGAACCGGTGCACGGCTGCTTGCAACGTTTCCTCCGCCGCGCCTAGAAGCACTCCTTGTCACAGCTCGGTTAGGCGTAGATCCGTCCTTCTCTCGTGTAGATGTCCTCATCTGCACTGCACCATGTACGAACTAATCACTACAGCCAAACTAGATCAACCAAATTATTAACTAATCTATTTCAAGCAAAAGGCGATCCGGCCACTCACCACACCAGAAACCTCCGCTAATGCTCTGGTCCCCTCTCTTCTAGACGCCCACAACCGCGGTCCCCTACACTGCCTGTGCTTGGATCTAGCGATGAACTCGCTTTCCGCTTTCGCTGTTCATCGCCTTCTTCTTTTCTCTCTCCGATTGGATAAGGTAATGGTCCCGCCGTGCGGCTGCTGTGTGGTCGTGCCTTTCAGGTTCGAGTACTTTGTCACTTATACCCCTGCCATTACAGTTCCAGACTTTATCACATAACGTTTCAATCATCCATTTGTTTATGTTTTAAATTCATTTCGTAATGTCATCAATGCTAAAGGTTCACTAATGCCTATTAATATGCACTAAAATGTATATTCTTTTTTTTATACCATTGCTTTTTCCTTCAGAATTCAACATTTAGGGAAACAGTTCTTCCCAAATGCATTTTAGTTGTCACACTGGTTATTTTCGTAATTACATTTTCACATTATTACCATACATTTGTCATACATAAGTTTCCACGGGAAAATTTATCTATGGAACTTAAATTAACATCATTCCGATGACGTGTCAACAATTCTTGCGCAAATTGAATTTAGATAAGGATACAATCAATTTCAGTGCCAAACCAAATTCTTGTCACCAAATTCATGCAGTTTCATGTTAACTAAATCAATGGATCGAGTTGATCAATTGTTCCTTTACAGATGGGAATTACATGTAAAGTCTCTCACATGTCTCTTCTCTTCACAAAAACCAACAGTTCTCCCCCCCCCACCCCCCCCTAATCCCCCACACAACAGGGTTTATCTCAAAAGTACCTCCACTAAAATATAATTCCCAAAAGGAACAAAAGCAAGATTCTCCCAAAAGCAACTCCTTGTCCTACACTGCAGGAATCCACATAACAACGACAGCACTAATGCTTCGGTGGTCCACTGTCAGCATCATCCTCCTCCGCGTCTTCATCACCTACTGTCCAGATCACATTACACGAACTCTGGTCCCCATCTTCTAATGCTCCTATGTTAACTGCCAAATCTGTCCCATCTGGAGAAACAAATGATTCTTCACTGTCCCCCCATCCTTCCAGAACATCAACGGCTTTCGCTAAAGCACCCTGTACATGTAGTTATCTCAGTCAAATATCTTATACCGTTACACGTACCATACGTACAACCCCGACCGCCCTGCACACAAATCCTACCTGTGCATCGCCAGAGACTTTCCCTCCATGCCCAAATTCCTTGTGCCTTATCTGACCATCTACAGACGCCTGCAGAAAAGAAAAAGATATATCTCAATTCAGCCACAGTTAACAAACAACACAAAAGCAACAAGAGATCAAAAAAAACTAATCACCGAGTCATCCGACTCCACCAACTCAGAGTCGATGTCTGCTCGTTTACGCTTGCCTCCTGCATTTACTCCTGCGTTACTGCCTTTAACAGGTGCAACCTCCCATCCAACCTCCACATCGGAGCCCTACACAACCCAAAAAAACTCATTTAGCTGCTCTGGAAAGAAATCGAAACAAAGAAGCATAGTTCCTCTTTTACTAACCACTGAACTGATGCTTCCAGCAATGCCATCACTGTTTGTAGACTCCATCTTCTAAATATCTGCTAATCCGATCTATGCAGATAGCTGCTCAGCGCTGCCGCCCGTCACCTCTTACCTTTGCCTCCTGCAGAGCTGCTGCTTCAAATGGGGACGGGTGTATTGTGCCCCTCTCCCCTGTGCAGCGTCTTTATTTGTACTGTACTGACCTTATGGCCCCACTCAGCCTGCCAGTCCACTACCGCAGGTCCATTCAAAAAAATACCTTTTCTAAGGACAGCAGATCCTATTATGGTACTGCTGCTTTTTTGACTCACGTATCGATGCCACATAGGGACCCTAATATGAGGCACCCGTTCTTTGCCAGTCTGTTCAACTATCCCCAGTAAAACTCTCCCCCGTACAATGACAAGAGATTGCTTGTACATGTTTCTCATACCTCCTGCTCAATTAAAGTTTACCAATGACAATATACCAAAAATGTTGAATTGAATTCTTTCAAATATATCTGGGTACACTTATACTACACAAGCATACGTTCGAGATTTGGACTTGTAAATAAATTTGTTAACATACTAAACAAATTATAAACATTCAATTCAATAATTTGTTTGCTAGCCCCTAGCAAACAAATTTTTGAATTTAATGTTTCTAATTTTTTTAATATGTTAACAAATTTATTTACAACTCCAAATCTCCAACGTATGCTTGTGTAGTATAAGTGTACCCAGATATATTTGAAAGAATTCAAACAATTCCTATAAGCTTTGCTGATAGGTTCCATTTTTTCGTTCCTATAACTACACAAGACTTTTATGTTAAGTTACGAAAATCCTCTTTACAATATATCGTCAATGGCATCAAATTTTAGTTACAATGTCAAGACTTTTATGTTAAGTTCCAAACTGTACAAACCATTCCCCGTGTACTTACACAACACTAGTAACCAGTTCATACGGCTCCAAAGCTTTTTCACCTTCCGAATTACCAGTTTTGTTTCATACACCAAACCCAAATTCAAGCACAAAATGTTCATGTTGGAACTAATACCATATTAATTCCTAAACAAGCATGCAACTCCAATGTTCACCAATCTTGTAACTAATTGAAAATACAATCAAACCAACATATCATAAACAGCAGCAAGTTGATGCTTTCCTAATGTGCAGTTAAGCACACTATGCCCTTCTATTCCACAGCCAGAACATTTTGGCTTCGCCCTGTCAACATTCATAGTTTGATCTTTTTGGGGACACTTCAACTTGTTGTGATCCTTACTCCGGCAAATACTGCAGAAACGAGGCCTCTTTGATCCTCCCTCATATGCAGGTTTTGCTCTCTTGTTTGTTGGTCTTCCACGTTCCCTTCGCTTCACAGGAGCACGTAAAGGAAAAAGATTTCCCTCAACATCATTCAAGTCCTCTGGTTCATCTTCCTGCCTGTCAGCAAGCCCAAGACCATCACTCTCCGTACCGGATGCTAACATTGCTTTCTTCCCTTCTTCAAGGAACTGCAACCCAATCTTGTATGTCGTCGGGTTCTTGTCAGCCATCTCGACATACTCCAAAGCACATATCATCATGGATGAGTGCCGGTACGTTCTAGCCCGTAGATTCTTGTCCATCCTGCTATATGCTTGCAGGTGCTCAGGAAGCAGTATACGCGCTTTCTTTGTCCACCTTTTAAGTATCATGCATTCAGGGATTTCCTGCAAGCCACTAGTAATCATCACCTGCCAATGAAAACAAATACAGCATGTACTCAAAACAACCTAAATAGATGTGCATCTTTATCAGCAAAAAGAACCAAACATTATAATATTTACCCTAATGATATGACTACAAGGTAGGCCAAAGTGCTCTAACAGACCACATTCGCAACTGAAACCTCCACTTGGTTCATCTTTCGTCACAGTGTACCTCCCTTTACACCAGCGCTGCACACGGTTGATCTCATAGTGCTCAGCAACATATTCAGTACCACTAATTACCTCAACTGACCTATAAAATTCAGATTCTTGCTTCAAATCACTAAATAACTTCAACACATTTGGTGTGTACACCTTAGCAGCATGCCCCATCAATGGACCCCCCAAGTACTTCTTGTCTGCACCCTACACATTCAACATTGATATTCAGTTTTGCAAGGAACAAATCCACCAACAACCAAGGAAACATGAAAATAAATCCAGTTGTTCATCATGAAACATACCTTACGGGCACGCTTCTCCTCATAATCTTCGTCTTCATCCCTTATGTACTGTAACTTTGAGTACTGCTCTACAAATTGGTGCAAAGTACAACTTGGAGACACAATATTCTTCAGCATCATGTTTGCACATTCACTGCGCTGAGTACTTGTCATCCGTGCACAGAATACCCCCTTGAAATAGCTCTTTACCCATTTCTCCCTGGTTGCAAAAATTTGCTGCCAGAAAGTATTGCCCTCTAGTCCTTCATCTTCCAACATTGCATACCATTGCTTCACAAACTCATCCACAGTTAGCATTTCATTTAACATCTTGTGGAACTTGTCCCTAAAATCCCTATCCTGATTGTATTTCTTCCCAAGACATTCACCAACTCTTTTCAAGACATGCCACTTGCACCACCGGTGCGATGTCCCCTTCCACTCTTCCAATATTGCCACCTCCATTGCGCGGCATTGGTCTGTATGTTCAAAAATCAAAAAACAACCAAAAATAAATGACAACCATAGTTAAAAACAAACATAAACTTAATTCAGCAATGTTGTTGCATAGTTACCTGTTAGGATTGTTTTCGGCTGCTTACCACCCATCATATTTGCAAACTCCTTAAAAACCCATCTGAAACTCTCGATGGACTCATCAGTTAGCAGAACACCTCCAAGTAGAATGCTCTGGAAATGATTGTTCACCCCAACAAAAAGACCAAACGGCATGTCATACATGTTGGTTTTGTAGGTAGTGTCAAAGGTTATGGCATCTCCGAAATGCTCATATTGCATCCTGCTCCTTGTATTGGTCCACATCAAAGTTTTGATCCGCCCATCAGCATCTAAATCAAAACTCCACATAAATCTAGGGTCGTCCTTCCTCATATCACTGAACAACTTCAAAGTCTTCTTGATATCATTTTCTGCCTGCTCCCTGTTTATCTTCTGACAAAGGTTCTTCAGACATCTTTTTGTCGTCGGCACATTCTCCATCTTCCCGAAAAAGGTTCCCAAAATGTTGTACAATTTAGTGATAGGCACATTGTTCTGCCTAAGCATTCTAACAAGATTCTTTGTATACATGTCCAACTGTTTGCGTGATGGCCACAGTCGGTTCTCCCCATGAGACTCTGTCAGTTCATGATTGTGCTCTGCAAAATGCTCTACTACTATCCATCCATGGTCGCTTGTACGCCCCAGCCTCAACTTTGCTTGGCAGTTTGTCCTGCTTGACGTGGTCTTAAGACCCTTGCATGGACGTCCCTGAGCGACAAAAAAAAAACAGAATCAACAAATGTAAGCAACAAAAATGGAAACAAGCTCAGCAAAATCACTCACACTACAACTGCAATCGAACTCTTGACCAAGCTGGTATCTTTTCTCCAGAGCTAACTTGCGGCTCTCCTTGTTGTCTGAATACCTCCTCTTCCCCCAACGTATGCCAAAACCAATCTCCCATGAATACAAATTATAGTACTCAAAAGCTTCTTCCAAATCATCAAACTCTGTACCTATTTCTGGACAGATAATGTAAGGGTGATTACGATCAGCAAACTTCATCAAAGCCATCTCAAGTGCACCTTGCCTTTGTAAGTTCTTTTCCCTACGATCAGGCCCAGATGAACAACAATTCCTGCATGTAAATTTGCATCAATACTGGTTCCATCTATTGAAAACAATAGCCAAAGACACCAACAGCACCAAACCAGAGCATACCTAGTTTTCCATGGCGTTGCGGGGGTAAGCGCACTAGACACTTCAACTAAATCCATTCCTTCATAAACATCACATTCAACTAATCCACCAGCAATTGAACATGAACTGTTGCTCTGAATCGGCAACATGTTCAGGTCTCCTACAAAAGTATTGCTGCGAACAAATATTTGCAATCAACCATGTGCACCTAGCAATTTATAACAGCCTGATTTCATACTTGTTCACACAAACAACTACATACCTCTCGCATGTAATGTGTTCTCCATCTGTTTCTCCGATTTTATCAACAGGTAATCCATCCAAAACAAAAGCACCATCAGGAATTTGGTGATCAACTCCAGTTTCCCTACAACAATGTTGTCCCAACTCTTAAAAAAACATTCCAATTACACACGACAAACAATCAGTTAATTAATACCACTCCCACATTTTAATTCGTTTGTGCTTACCTTCCATAATGTTCTCCCTCCAGATTTTGCGCACTTCTTCCAACACCAAAAACATCAACAATCCCATTAACATCACTGAAGAACATCAAGAAAAAACATAAATCATTATATGGCTACATGCAACTTACCACCCGAAGAACAAAACTAAACTAGTTAATGCGAAAAATGTTATCTTACCCCTGTACAACATGAACAGTTTCCATCATCCGTGCATCATCAAATCCAACAAAAGGCACAGGCTTGCTGTGCCCTTCTCTTTTATCCCTAAACATCCTGAGACACATACGCACGTACAAGCAGTTAACTACTGTTCACGATTACGGTTCTACGAAGAACAATGCATCCTTGTACGTACCCCGTGGAACATGCTGTTGCCAATGAATCACCTGACCTCATGTTGCTAGCAGCTTTGTTACTACAGCATACACAGGGCTAAGGTTACGAACAGGAACCAATTAAATCGCAAACATATGTACAAAGTTCTCGGCAAAACTCACAGGTCTAAACAAAATGATTTTTGACAAGCTTCTCCTTCGTTCCCCTTTCTGAAGAAACGCACAAACATCAACAAACCATGAACACTTTGCCCAGATCTGAAAATCTTCCAACACCGCAAGAAAAAAATCCCCCGCGCCCCGCCCGGCAACCAAAACAAACGGAAACTTACCTCCCACAATGATTCAGACCCTTCCACGATACGCCTCTCCTCACAAGGCCACCCTCCTCCACCTCCTGCGCCGGCCTGGAGTCCGACGAACCTTCAAAAGCAGCTGCATTGCGGATCTTACCGGCGGCGCATGGGCGAAGCTCCGCCATCACTCCGGCTCCAGGAAGCACCGCTATAGAGAAATCTCCATCACGCCGGCCAGAAGCGCCGTCGAACATTGCTCCCGTCGGACAAGCCAGTACTGGATGCCCACAGACACCTCCGCCCTCTCCAGCCTCCATTGCTCTCTCCAAGCTTCAACTGGCCGCTTTCAAATTTCGAAATGATGTACCACTCTGTCCTCCCACCACTTTAAGACCCCCAGAAACCAGCGATTATGTATACGTATCCTATACGGTGTCACCCAGCGTACAATACGATGCAGGACAGAATCCTTTCCCCACCCCTGCCAAACACACATCTCGAAGCACAGTACACAACCAAACCAACGGTCCAGATTGGGACCTGCACTACTCCCTTCCCTACTATATCTTAATTCCCATACATGTCGTTAAAGAGAGAAGAAGATTCCTTTCTCTGTTGTGTCAGACCGATTAAAAAAGTCTCCTCCCAACGCCCCGCCCCCCTCCAGGGAGCCCCGCCCCCACCCCTCACCCCTGGAGAGCAGCTCGACAGTGCCCTTGGGCAGCGAGCCCGAGCCCCGCCTCCCCTCCAGCGAGCCGCTTGACACTTGACAGTGCCCCCGGGCAGCCCCAAGCAGGAGCTCCGGCGAGTGGGAGGGTGTATTCGGGCTGCAGCGAGACTGCCGATGGGTCGCCCTGGATCCGTCCGTTTGTGCTCCGTTGTTTTACCGTTAGACTTTTAATCCAATGGTTTTCAAGGAGAAGCGTGTAAACCGTGTTCACAAAATACACTCTCATCCACATCTGAAAAAATATCAACTGCTCAGTGAAACCCAACACACACGTCTGCATCTGAAAAAATATTCCCTACTTAGTGAAATCCAAAACAATATTCCCTGCTCAGTGGCACCCAACCCACCCGTCTCTCCATCCAAATGTAGGTTCATCTCTTGGTTCCCTCAATCAAACACATGCTCAGGAATAGGGATGGAAATGGTAGATTGATATCTGAAACATCTAAATTCATATCTGTGAAAATGATATATGTATATTCGTATTCGCAACTGATTATTATGTGGTACCTTAAGTGGATACATACGAATTCGATTACTATTATTCGAATTGACATCCAAATTCGAAATAAACCGTGAATTTGGATGGATAGCCGAGATTATCCGCATTCGTATAGTATAAACACATCTTTAAACCTTGCAATAAATATATTATTATGATTAACTTTAAGTTTAATATAGTTATTGATTTTATTTACTCAAATAATTTGTTTAGTAATAAAAATTATATTTATATGATTTATTTATTTTTTATTGATATTTATTTCATTTTTATTAAATTATTTTTATTAAAAAATATTTTCAACTAATAAATCTGTGTGCATGTGATGTTTACATGTTTAATCATGATTTCATTTTTCCAAAATCATAAGAAATAGAAAAAACTTGTTAAATGGTATCACTCAATTTAAATCGATATCCAAATATTATCTATATTTGAGACATCCGAGCATTCAAATCCGACAACATCCGAACTCACATTTAAATCCAACGTAACATATCCGGATTGGATAGCGTCTTTTTTTTCGCGACCGTGCCTGAGCACGTTTTTCATTAAGGAGAGGAGAAGAAAAGCGTAACCGATACAACCCGTCTGTCATCCGAGGAAATGACATTAACCCGGCGTGAACCATGAAAATCAAAAGGAACTATTACATAACAACTAATGTGCGACCGATAGAACTTGAAGCAGAATGACCGGATGTCATCCAAGGGGTTGGGAGAGCAGTGTAACGCGCACACAGCCAGTCCGAAGCTTGCTGAAGAATGTGCACCAGAAGTTGTACAGACGACCTGGATTGCCTGTTGAAAGTCTGGTTGTTCCTTTCTATCCAGAGTGACCAGAACACTAACACTGCCATAGTGTCGAAGCATTTCCTGTATTCTTTGTTCAGTCTCTTTCTTGAATCCACCCACCAGGAGGCAAAGGAGAGCTCGGTGGGTGTAGGTGTAAGGTGTGAGAGATCGACCATCTGGAGCAGCGAANGTCCGAGAGAAGGAGCAGTTTACCAAAAGATGAGAGATGGTTTCTGACTCTTGTCCGCAGAGCACACAAGTGTCTTCTTCTTGTAGGCGGCGTTTTTTCCTACGGGTCGCCGTCCAGCAGCGGTCATGAATGGCAAACCATAGGAAGAACTTGCATTTGCTAGGAGCCTTTGCTTTCTTCAGAACAGATGCACCAAGCACCGGATGCTGTCCAAGAAAGAATGCCGAATAGGTTGATGCAGTGGTGAATGTGTGATCTGCTGTCCATTTCCATAGTAGTTTATCGGGCTGATCGGGCTCCAAGGTGATCTGTCGGACTGTTTCCCAAATGTCCAGATACTGTAGCAGAACTTGAACCGTTAGTGCTCCTGTGATGTCCCTGACCCATCTCGCATTGTGCAAAGCTTGGGAGACCGTTCTGGTTTTGCGGATGCGAGGTCCAACCGCCTCAAAAAGACAGGGTGCTAAATCTTCAATGGTGAAACCATTGAGCCATCTGTCGGTCCAGAAGAGAGTTCTTTTGCCATCACCGATCTGGAAGGAAATGGATGCTTTGAACATCGCAGCGACTTGGGGTTCAGTCTCGGCCGGCAAGTGAATCCATGGACGGTTGTCCTCGGAGCGTTGTAACCAGAGCCATCTCATCCGCAGAGCATAACCCATTAGTTCCATGTCAGGAAGGCCTAAACCTCCCAGAGCCACTGGTCTACAGACTCTCGGCCAGGCGAGCGAGCAGGATCCGCCAGCGACCTCCTCAGAACCTTTCCAAAGGAAAGCTCTGCGCCTCTTGTCAATCTGTTTAGTCGCCCAAGGGGAAAGTGCCACAGCCATTGCGGTGTGCACCGGAATTGCCGACATTTTGACCTTCACCATTACCGCGCGACCTGCTTTGTTCATAAGTTTCACCTTCCAAGTTGGAAGTCCTGCTGCTATCTTATCAACCAGAGGAAGTAAATCATTTTTCCTGAGCTTCCTAACAGCTAAGGGAATACCCAGATAGGTACAGGGGAAGGCCTGAACTTTGCCTTGGAGGAGGCTGAAGAGAGTAACTGTTTCCTCTAGTCCACATTGAATGGGGGTGATGAGGCACTTCGTTGCATTGCAGTGCAAACCTGATGCATGACCGAAGATCTTGAGGATGGTGTTAATCGCTACCAGATCCTGTTCCTTGGGCGATAGGAAGAGAACCACATCATCTGCATACATGAAAGCACGTTCCTTGATGCGACTTGAACCTAGTGATAGAAAGATCCCTTCCTGGTCAGCTAGCTTCAGCGTCCGGTTAAGAACCTCCATGACTAGCACAAAGAGCAATGGCGATAAGGGATCGCCCTGTCGTAAGCCTCTGGCATGGCAAATACGCCGACCCGGTTTGCCATTCAAGACTACCTTTGTGCTTGCTGTGGAGAGGATTAAACTTATCCATTCCATCCATTTGTTAGAAAATCCCAGGTGTCTAAGAATCTGTAGCAGAAAGCTCCAGTTGACAGAGTCAAAGGCTTTAGCTATATCTAGCTTGACAATTGCCGAGGGATGTTCGTTGTGGTGAAGCATTTTGGCCGTTAATTGGACTGCTCTGTAGTTATCGTGCAGGATTCTTCCCTTAATGAACGCACTTTGGTTATCACCAACCATTTGCGGTATGTGTGGTGCTAGTCTGGAAGCCAAGATCTTAGTGAAAAGCTTGGAGAAACTGTGAATGAGACTAATTGGGCGATAGTCTCCTACCGTGACAGCATCGTCTCTCTTCTTGAGCAAGATCATGTACGCCTGATTTACTAGGTGCAGGTTTCGACCATCCAAGGACCAAATAGCACGGAGTGCACGCATGATATCGGGTTTAATGATCTGCCAAGCAAAACGATAGAAAAGACCTGTGAGGCCATCTGGACCTGGTGCTTTATCCGTGGGCATATCCTGGATGGTTTGCCAAACTTCTTCAGTAAAACCATAATCTTCAGCGGAAAGATCAACAGTTGGGAGGCCAAGGCGTTGAAAATCAAGTGACACGTTGTTATGTCCAGCTGCACCTAGTACACTATCGAAGTGCTGAAAGATTAGCTCGGCTTTGCTGTCTTCATGGACAACCGTATTGTCCCCAGCAATGAGGTAGGGGATGTGATTTTTGCGGCTACGGTGACAGGCCTGTAGGTGGAAAAACCTCGTGTTCGCATCTCCTTCTGCTAGATACGTGATCCTCGACCTTTGCCGCATAATGGTGCGCTGCAGGGATGCCAAACCCAAGCATTTCAGCTTCATTCTATTACGTAGAGTCCGTTCATGAGGAGCCAGCAATTTGGAGTCATGAGCTTGATCAAGCCTGTAAACAATCTCTTTGGCAATAGCATGTTGCAAGCGCACACTGCTCACATGCGCAGCACTCCATTTTTTTAGCGTGATAGCAGTGTTACGAATTTTGTAATCCAAGCTGCGTATATTCTCAGGCCAAGGGCAGGTCCAGGTCTGCTGTATAATCTCCAAGCATCCATCATATTTGGTCCAGATATTTTCGAACCTGAATCTGCAGAAGTTATTGTGCGCGCAGCTTGTTTGGAGCAGCATTGGGGCATGATCTGAAGATTACGATGAGAGGGCAGTCAAGTTGTGATCCGGGAAGGAAGCGACCCATTCCTGTGTGGCAAAGACTCGATCATTCCGTTCACGAGTCGGGTTTGATCGCTCATTGCTCCAGGTAAATTTCCGACCATGAAGGTGCAATTCCTAAAGCTCCAGGTCATCTAGCAGAGACCTGAAGCGATTCATCATACGGCGGTTTAAACGGTTATTGTTTTTATCTTCCGCTTGATAGATCAAGTTGAAATCCCCACAAATGGCCCACATGCCATCCCGGGACGTTGCAATGTCCCGAAGTTCCTGCATAAACCTCATCTTGTCGATATCTGCCTGGGGACCGTAAACGCAGGTGAGGTGCCACTCCTCCCCAGAGTTCCGGTGTTTAATCTGAGCGGATAGCGTGAACTCTCTGATCATCGGGTTAGTTACCTCCCAGACCGTCTGGTTCCAAGCAAGCAGAATGCCACCAGCCGTCTTGTTCGCGGGTAAATCAAAGAAGTCTAAACTCGCCCCCAGCATTTCCATGATGAGACGACCATCACATTGATTCAGTTTCGTTTCTTGCAGCATGAGGAGAGATACACGCTCCTGCGCGACCAGTTCACGAACTACATTTCTCCTGGCCCTAGCATTAAGGCCACGAGCATTCCAAATTAAAATGTTTTCGGTACTCATTGTTACACTTATTTGGCGACCAGCAAAGCGACAATAGCATCACAGGAGGACCTCTGTCTCAACCTGTGCAGCCGAGAAGATCGGCCCACTATCCGGGATCAACGTATCCAACGCCTCACATTGCGATTCCGACATCGTGGAGGAGAAGGTGTCGAGGAACCTCTGGAACGCCGCCGCATCGGGTGGATTGTTTGCAGAGGTGATGCCGAGCCTTTTCATCAACACATTCTGGGCTTGAATCACCGGCTTGGTGGCGCGATGCCGAGATTTTTTGGCCAGTCTTTCGCTGCGCCGAATGGGAGTCGGTGGTGGTGTTCGTGCCCGTCGCCGAGGGGGAGGGGCGGGCATCACTGCACCTGGAGAACCCGGCCGTCTCCAGGACGGCCGAGTCGAGACTCTGAGTGTGCTGGACCGTAGTGTCGTGGGTGGGGGGTCACCGTCTGCTTCGACCGGCCCATTTTGCTGCGCATGGGCCAACTCGTCCTGATGGGCTTAGGGTGGTGGCGGTTGGAGCCCAGCCTCACAGCACATGGGGTCCGGGTCCGGGGAACCCTGTGCCCGCTTTGTCCTGGGCGGAATCATGTCTCCAAAGTCTTGGACAGGGTGTACCTTCTTTGACAAACACGGCCGCGCCCGGATTTCAAATAACATTGGATCCAATCCGCGTTGTGTGGGGTCTTGCCTGTCGGGAGCCGAGAGCCACGGTTGGGCGGCTTCATCGAGGTTGGTGGGCCCCTGCTCCATAGCAGGCTTGTCCGCGCAAGAGTCCGGATTGCTGGTCCGTATCTTGGGAGTCGTGGCCACCCCAAAGCGTAGTGGAGAAGCCTGAGACCAAGTGTGATAGCTGACATCGCCGGACTTGGGGAAGAAGGATTCATCCCGGTCAGGACGTAGCAGCGAAGTAGATTGTTGCTCGGTGCGAGTTTTGGTGGCGCTGGGTTTTCAGCTTAACACTTGGGGTGGGGGAGCGACCTTGCCGAAGCGAAGTGGGTAAGTTAGCGACCAAGCACGGTGGCGGGTATCGCCGGACTTGGACAAGAACGTAGTGCCCCATCCAGGTCCCAGCGCCGGATCGCCACCAGAGTTGTCTCCATCAGGGAAGCGAGATGTTCGTGGCCATGGGTGGTCTCGACATCTCCTGGATTCACCTGGGTAGTATCCATCTTCATCGTCAGAGCTTCCGAAATGTGCGTCCGGTCCTGAATTTCCACTATGCGAACGATAACTCTGTACCAAAGTCCATCTAGTTTGGAGTGAATGATCTCCTCCGGGCGAAGAAACAGGTTACCAGGTTCATGAGGTTCAGGTGGCTCAGGGATGAAGACAAGTGTGTCCGTGGGGACGAAATCTGGGTGATAGCAACATGCAGCCACGAAGAGACGACCTCTATCACTCCCAGCAACTGCCGTCAGAGCCTCAATCAAGTTTGAGCAGGCTGGGCTTAGGACGATTTGCGTCGCGACCAGATTACGAGCATGATCTGGAAGACCACGCAGCTCGACCAGGATCCTGTACCGGAGCGGTGCAAGAGTTGCTCTAGCTTGGCGGCGCCATCTTCTCCAGGATAGACGAAGAGGCGCATCCTCCGGGGGAAAGGTGTGCAGCACACGGTCAGTCATCGCTGCTGAGCTGAACTCAACAAGGAAGTCATCTGGCGTAGCGCGGTGAATTCGAAAATCATCTGGCAGGAGGGTGTAGAACTCCTCCAGGAAGCGACCAATTTCCTGAATGGAAACACGCGGACGAGAACCACCGACCATTCCTACCAGAGCGTTGGAGGAGAGGAAAGCTTCTCGGGCGTCGATCTCTGTAGATCGGGGGATCACACAGAAGCCTCCGCCGACTCGCCTGGATGGATCCCCCACGGGTCTGGGAGAGGGGGGAGCTGTCGGCATGGACGCATCATCCCCAGATGAGGGTGGACGGCAGATCTTCGGCGGCGAGCCCAAACACCCCGTCGACTGAGATCGAGCCAACCTAGTAGCATCCGAGGGGGTTGGTGACGACGGCGGCTTGCCCACAGGTTGGGGTGGGCGACCACTGGGCGGTGGCGGAGGTGGTTGATGTCCGGAGGGGCGTTGTTTCCTCTCGGGCAGGCCCCCTTCAAGGAGCGGTTGGTGACGCTCCCTCCGGCATTGCCGCGACCTGTGTCCTTCCCGACCACAGCGCAGACAGCGAGAAGGGTTGCGACAGACAGCTGCAACATGGTCGGAGGCCAGGCAGTTGAAGCACCTTCCTACCAGATCTAGGGGCGGGAGGCCGGTCGTTGCGTCGCTCCAGAGCGTCGAGGGCGTCGCCGATGTCGGACCTCTTCCCATCCGTCCTCTGCGAGAGCGGGGGGGGGCGACCGGAAAAACCGCGACCGGTAGGTTTTGCTGGCGATCGTGTATCGAAGACGCAGAGGCGTTCGGTGTAGAGGAATGGCGAGTGCCGACCATGGGCCCCAGTGGGAGGGGACCCGACCGACGAGCATCCGCCATGAAACCTCTCTGCGCGGGGGAGTGAAGTGCCCTCTGCTCCCGAGGGGGAGTGGAGTCCGTCATGACCGCCTTACCTTTATCTCGAGCGGGAGGCGGATGCGACCCTGGTGAAGAATCGGACATGGAGTCCATCGATGCACTGTAGCGAAGCCATTCCGGCGTGCCTTCGGAGGCCGCCGTCGATCCGCGCTCCAGGAGCGTTGAGGGTGGTGGACGACGGGGAGGTGGGGTAGCTAGCGGGGGCCACGGCAGCTCGCCAGAAGCCGCAGCCGCTAGTGCCGACACCACCGCCGCCGCGAGAGGTGGGAGGTCGGGGATCTGGTCCCCTTCCTCGCGGGCGTCACCGGATCCAACAGATCCGGTCATTTTGGTGGCCGCCGGGATCGTACAGCCCCCCAGCGGATGTTGGGTGGACGCCGGGACCGGAGTGGTCACCGGCGTTGGGGGAGCCGATGGCTCCGCTGGTGCGGGAGCGGTTTAGAGAGAGAAACTAGAGAGAATTCCGGAGCGACGAAAGTGATTCCGGAGAATCCGGTCTCATTGCCATCCCTACTCAGGAAGGAGATCAGATCAGCAGCAGCCGTCCGTAGGAAGGAAGGACAAAAGCGAAACAGTCGAAAGCAAGAACACAGGCGCGAAGATGGGAATTTTGTTCTCTGCGGTTGTATAAATTGTGCAATTTTATTTGTTTGTACAGCGTCGTGTCCCGTGTGAAATCAAAAGCCGAGAATTACTTTATTCTAGGGCGATGGAGAACTCTTATTCGGCTGGTTGGATCTAACACAGTTTCGCAACGCAAACTCTAGGTCCTCGACAAAAGCTGAGAAACAGATCAGCAAAAACACACGCTACATGTGTGCTGTTACAGGCGGCTACTACCACGCGCGGACCCTGCACCGCACCTACTTCCTCGCTTCACGCGCGGCGACGGCGGCCTCGGGTGGCTTGTCGGGGTGGTGGTCACGT
>JAZFNS010020001.1:21103427-21117643 GCA_037127165.1 Alloteropsis angusta | reverse complement strand
GAGCGCCATGGTCCCAGGACCGTACGGCAGCCTGCCGCCGCGCTGGTGCAGCACCTCCCCGGGGCCGCGGCCCGGCGGGCGCATGGACGCCTCCACGCCTGCCGCGCGCACCTCCTCGGGGCTCATCTTGTGCGTGTCCGCGTTGCGCCGCCACTCCTCCGCCGTGCCGCTCTTCGCCATTGCTTGCTACCGGATCTCCGCCCCGCCCCCCTGCTGCTCTCTGCTGGTTGCGTGGCTTGTGATCTTGTTGGTTCCTCGCTGCTGCGGCCTGCGCCGGGTTGTGAAGCGACGGGAGCTTTGTAAGCTGAGCTCTGCGACGCGAGGTGGTGCACGCCGCCTTGGACGCCGGAGGACACACGTAAGGACGGCAGGTGTTGGACGCCGGAGGCGACACGAGGAAGCGGTGTGGCAGACAGTGCCGCGTGGGGGGAGGGGGCCAGAAAAGCAGCGGTTTTTATCTGGGTGGACGTGTATTAAACTGAAGCAGGACGCACACGTATGGTGGCATCGACATGCGGATCCTTGGACACCTCGTTCGTTCTAGGACGCTCCACTCCTCCTGGCCACGTCTGCATCTACACGAATACACGCGGCCTCTCTGCATCTAACCACAGTAAATTTGCCAATTTCCTAAGAAAAACCCACCAGAATCAGATATAGATACTGGTATAACAAACTTTAATCTTTTTATCAGCACAGGTGGATGGAAAATGGATTGGCACCACATATTGAGATTTGTGGATTTCTGCACAATTCAGATTTCAGAAGACGTTTGTTAGGACAAAAGATCAAGCGCTTCTAATAGCGATAAAGTACGACACTGTATCCATATTAACCACAGAACCACAGTTCTGGATCTCTGTGTGCCCTAGGCAATGAGGCATTGTCTTAATACATGACTCGTTGCTATAGACACAAACCACTCAGATTCTAGTTGTGTATACAACATTATTTTAAAAGCAATGTTGTTTGGCCTTTTCTTAGTAGATCAATAATTATTAAACTGCGGAAGTTTTTGCTAACATTGACACACTTGCTCCATGGAACAGTAACATGTTGTTTTGCACATCATCAAACAGGAGGATGAGGACAATCAGAGACACCAACGAGCTTTCTATATCTCTATATTAATTAAAGCAGCAGTGAGATAAAAAAGAGGAAAATACACCATAAGTCTCTGAGTTTATTCAGTGTGTCATATATGTATATAAACTCTCAAAATGTATTTTTTAATCCTTGAATTTGTTTCATGGTATCACATAGGTTTCTAATCTCTCAAAATTTATTTTTAGTCCATAAACTTGTCATGCATGTCTTTAAACTCTAAGTATGTTATTTCAAATTAAATAAAAATGGTGTTTTGCTACATTAAGGTAATCAAAAAATATTCTTTTAACATTGATATTTTCATGTTAAATGACAAAACTATAATACATAGTTGATTGTTTAGTGATCCAATTAATGTTTTTGATTAACCTATGATGAGTAAGATTGGTAAGCAACTAATTCAGAATTAAAATGGTCTTAATGGTAAGATTGCTAAATGAATCGACTGAAAAAATAGTTTAATAGCTGTCCATTTTGAATACAGTTAATTAATGTCAATTTTTAGGTATACAGAAATTCAATTTGAGAGTTTGGGGGCCCAAATGACACGCAAAAGCAAGTTCGTGGATCTGCATATGCATCTTGAGAGTTTAAGGACCTAAATTAAACATCCGGACAAGTTTATAGATCTAAACATGCATTTTGAGAGTTCAGGTCTTAGATGCCATTTCTAGACAAATTCGAGGAACGTCTATGTATTTTACTCTGAAAACAACATATGTGTTTAACATTTCACCGAACAAAAACCAGCTATAGTCATGAAGCCAAATGTCGAGCCAAATTTCATAACATCTGTATGAAAGGAGTGCGAGGACCTGTAAGTGCTGCCCTATACAAATCTAACAAAAATGGTGGATAAAGAGATACAAAAGCACCAAAATATCTGGTGGCTGAGCAATGTTCATAGGACACCTAAACACAGTAAGTAGATAGAGCAGTCCATCAATCCAAATCCGAAATGGAAAATATTGGGCCTGCTTCATCTACAGCCTGGTTTAGAACCTTTCTAGCTCAATGTAGCTTGGGGACACAACCGAGTAGTGAACTGACATTGCAACCCCTGCACACCTTGTTGAGAAATCTTTGGACAACCTGAAATGGTCAGAGACTCCAACTTCTTAGCATATACTAGCTTGGTCACTCCTACATCAGTAATATGCAGACAATCCCGTAGTGTGAGGTTTATCAAGACGAGGGGTGCCAGCAATAGAGAATATCCTAGCATTAGTTACTGCCACACAATCCATAAGTTCAAGCGTCTCCAAGAATGGAGCTGATGAGAGGGCATCAATCCCCATGTGATTGAAGAAGTTTGCGCCAGTTAGCAGAATGAAACAAATTGGCAAGGACTGGATGAGCATTAGAAGGCCCTCCTGTGTGAAGCCAATTTCAGATGGCCAAAACGGATCGCAGCCCCCAAATGCAAGATCAGCATCCTCAAGTTTAGGGTAGCCAAGAGCCAGAGCCTTAAGGCTGTCATCAGTGAATGGCGTCGAGAAAGTAGATCTAGGTCAACACTTGTGAGGCATGAGGACAAGTTTGATGCTTCTGAGATTGCTGCAGCTCTGGGATACGGCAAGCAAGTCACAATCTTTTAAGCCATTGACATGATACAGACAAAGCCTCTCCAATGCTCTACAACAATTCCCTATGAGAAACCGGAGCCCTATTTGTCTTGATTTACAATGTGCGCCAGCCTCAAACTCTTCAAGCTCTCGCAGTAGAAATCATATTTGTATTGGTAGTGAGACACGTGTGAGGAATCACAAGGCTCATAATAGATGTAATTTCTCTCTCTCTCTCTCTCAAACACAAATGTCTGGAGCCTCACCCATCCTGGACCAAACTTCAAGACGTCATACTGATTAATTCCTTTACAGAGTATCAACACAAGTTCCTCCAGTGATCCGGTCTTGCCAAGGTACTCAAGCCACTTCGAACCACTTACATATTTGCATCTATTGAGGTAGAGAGTAGATAAACTCTTACATCCAACAGATACTGAGAGAAGCCCACTCGAACCGATTCCTGGTATGTTATGTAGCCTGAGGGATGTCAGCTTCTTGCAGCAAGCAATATAAGCAAAACTAGAGTCATCGATATTTGAGCAGTCAACTAGGGTGAGATCATTCAACAAGGGGCAACTGGAAGAAAGCACATGGAGACCTTGGTTATCCAACTGTGCTCCACAGTCAGGTGTCCAACCGTCGTAACTGATCTGCACTTTGCGCAGCTTTGGGAACCGGGACCAGAGTGATGACATGGCCGATGTCCATGGGCAAAGGCTGGCACCAGTGAAGATAGCATCCCTATGCTCTGCCTCAACATTGTACAACTGTTTTGATATAAGGCAGAGGGAGTTAAGGTCCCTTGTGTTGGGAATCCTCATGATGATCTCTGCAAGCAGTGGCACTGGTAGATCCTCCATTGAGCAATACAATTTCAACACTTGGGTAATCTGATCTCAAGGTTCAGGTATTCAGCAGGTACTGAGAGCGAACTGAAATCAATGGGATAAGAACAAATCATGAACATAACAATCAGATGGCAGTATCCAATCTCATCAAAAAGCATGTACTCATGAACGTATTAATGGTTCTTTTAAAAAACCATATGCCATATTTGGGAGAAGATAAAGATGATTAAAGTAGCGCCTAATTATCTCCAAATCACTGGGCAAGAAAAACAAATCGACATTATCCAACCTTAACTAATGAGTCCAAGGCTACAATATAACCTGAAACACACAGAGACAAACTAGAACTAGAATTAGTTCAAGGCTACAAGATAACACTAATATGTCGAATCGGCATTAACTACTGGTGGTAATTAACTAATGAGTAATGACACGGGAAATTAGATAAGAACCAATGGCAAGTTCCACAGCGAAATAAGTGTTTTTCCTAATCCTAACAGAGAAAAAGAATTGCCAGAATCATTTTCTTTGCGCAGTTTGCCCAGCACACACAATTCACCACCTGCGGCTTGAACTTTTAACACCCATCATACCTAAATAACTAAAGTAAGAAATAAAGTTCAACTGGAATATCCCTAGATATACGCTAGACTAACTAAACAATCAAAAGAAAAATGAGAAACAACACTCCCCCTGTCCACAGGTTAAGAAAGCCCAGAGCCATACCTCGACTCAAGGAGCCGCCGCGGTTTCTTGAATATTGCGACAGGACCTAGAAAAGGCGCCGCCTTTAGGTTCTCTGGGGGTTGAAGACGACTAGACGATGAAGGGGCGACGGGCCGGTGCGCAGCGGCGGATGGGAGCGCTGCGCAATCTTGAAGGTATGGCCACCCCCGCCTAGGCGAGCCCTCCGACGGGGATAGCCTGAAAACCCCATCTCTCTTCTTGTCTGTGCCGTGAGCCCGTGATTCCCGTGAAAAGCAGAGCAGTCGAGCAGAGAAAGCAGAGTAGGGTACTGGGCTGGTATGGGCTGAATTTGATATGGGCCACATCTCGATATGGTTTCTCCTCGACAAGATATACTGGAATAATTGGTTCTAAATTTAAAGGAATTGCATCCTACTGCATTCTGCATATTTCGTTTTGCGTTGCAAAGAGAAGGTTTTTAGATGAAGGTTAAAAGCATGGCGTATATCAACATTATCTAGAAGTAGTACAGAACATTATAGGTAGATAAAAAATCAGACATATAATGTTTGCTCTAATTCATTTCCGACATTTTGGCTGAAGCAAACTTTGTCACTGTCCTAGCAAAGTGGTAGAGCAATTATCATCAAATCTTGTCACTTGTCCTTTTTATCTACATTTTCTAGGAAGAAAGCATTAATTATTACCGCTTCATAATGGCAGCCGAGCAGATTCATCTAGATGGCTAGACCTCACTACTATTTTTTTTTCCTATTTTACTCTTTTTCCAACCCCGGTTGTATCTTTATGGACCACGACTGCATGTCTTACTCTAATTAAACGTACAATATTGCATTGATAGCACTCTCCACAATTTTCCCCTCTAGAATGTGTAAAATAGCGGCGACGGTGAAGTTCCCATCTAATTTTAAAGTGCACATCATTTGTCAAGTCATCTACTCATCTTACCGAGTGTCATCTAATTTCAAAGTGCACATTACATATACACGCCTGTATAACAACACAGCCCTTAAAAATATAGGATGGAAGGCGCTCCGGGATTCACGGATCTAGGCGATTGGCGATCCTCGGGCGATTTGCGCTCCACCGCCGGCAATCTCCTCCAGTGATCAGTGCGACGAGTCCTGGCAGAGAGGGAACGAGTCCGGGAGTCGGGATCAGGAGAGACAGGGGCCGGCGGAGCTCGGCTGCGGTGAAGGAAGTTTCGTTTCCACGATCTCCGGATGCGGTGTTTGGCCTAGGGCTACTTTCGTATCGTCCAGAGTTCTTACTTGGGACGGATACGGCCGGGAATAGGAGAAATCCTATCGTTCCACGTCTGGTTTTGGAGGATATCGTGATAAAGGCTGGGGACTAGGGTTTTGACTTCCTGTTTCGGCACTTGAGGTTTCTGGTTGGCTGCGGCATCTCAGCGATTAGGGCGCGTTCTCGGAGTTCGGTGGGGGCGATCAGGGACTTACCGGTGAGGAAGTTGCCCGCCCGAAGCCGTCTCTGACGTACGGTCTGCCTTCCTCGCTGTAGAACCCTGGCTATGGCGAACTAGGGCGATGACACGAAGATGGACGGCCTGGAGAAGGAGATCCACGTCCGACCTAAGATGAAACCCCATGGTAAATCCAACCAGGAGGTCGAGACGGAGAAGGTGACCGATGGGATCCCCGTGCATGCTACTGTTGAGGAAGGTATGGAGCAGGATCACGCGCCGGCCAGTGCGCCGGGCGAGGGCCCAAGCAGTGATAGGAGATTGGTGCTGGTTCAGCGCCAGATGGAGGACGATGCTAACTCGGGTGAGGACGATGAGTACGTCTTTGAGGAGGATGCTGAAGCTACTCAGATCAAGAGCAAATGGCTTGCTATCGCCAGGTATTATTCCGGACAAGATTTCAAGACCTGAGTTGTCTTTAACCACTTGGCGAAGCTCTGGGGAAGACAGGAAGCTATACCAGTAAGGGCCCTAGGCGATCACCGATACTTGGTGGAGTTTGATACTGAGGCTTTGTGGAAGAAGGTGTTGAATGGAGGTCCCCGGAAATTCGAAGGGGATGCTATGATCTTTGTTCCATATGATGGTGTGCAGCGTCCATCGGATGTGGTGATTGAGTCGATTCCTCTCTGGATACGCATATACGATATCCCGATTGCTATGTTGACAGAAGGTTTTGTAAGAGCCCTAGCGGCTAAGGTCGGATCGGTGCTGTCTGTGGGTGAAGCCATTAAAAACTACAAAAGGGTCCAGGTTGATTTCCCGCTGGAAAGAGCGCTCGTTCCCTATGTGAAGCAGAAGGTGAGGGGCCATGGGGTGCTGCAGTTCCTGATTCGCTATGAAAACGTGCCATGCTTCTGCTTCTGCTGTGGTTGTATTGGGCACACGCAGCGTGAGTGCCCAGATGAGGAGGCTGGTGGCAATGTTGCTTTTGGGAAAGAGCTCCGGTGTTCTCCGCAGAAACGGGATGAGGGCCGGATAACCATCCAGCCAATGGATCCAAAAATTAAGAGGAGTTTGCATTTCAGTGGGGAGCAGAAGAAGAAAGTTATGTCCGCGACGGTCTCTTCCAATAACCCGTCGCAGGGATCAGCTTCGAGGAAGCAGGAGAAAAAGACCAAAGAGGTCTCTCCACCAATTGCCCACGCGTCTCAAGCTGGCCAAGAAGAGGAGGAGAAGAGAGCGGAGGACTTGGCTAAGGAAGTCAGTAGAATGTCGGTGGACCAAGTCCTGGATCTGAACAAGAACTTTAATCCCGAAAGGGTCTCGGGGCTGGACTCGTTCTACGGTTCCACTGACAATAGTTTTGGGAGGAGGAGAAGCTAAAGGGGCGTATGTCAGTATGCATGACCGTCTCACGCATGCAAAACAAAGCCGAGACGGAGGTGCTATGGAGAAACGTGCATCGTCGAAGGGTCTAGCTGGAGTGGAGAAAGAGATTGGCAAACAGAAGAAACCCAAACTGAGCAGTCACCCGGTCGTGGCCGACTCCATTCGGGAACTGGGCCTGGGCCTCGGCCATGGTGGTGGTAAGAGCCATGCACAGGCAATGGGCTCTGGTGGTGGTACTGTGCCGGTGATAGAGGTGGGCAGAGAGTTCGGTGAGCAACAAGCACCCCTGATGGGATCTCATGGCGAGACCCGTCAGGAGAAATGAATGTGATCGCGTGGAACTGTCGGGGGGTGGGGAACTCCCGGACAGTTCAAGAGCTTACAAGCCTTGTCAGGCTTCATCACCCCAAATTAGTTTTTCTTTCCGAAACTAGGATGTGTGAGAGTAGGGCTAATAATTTGAAGTGGAGACTAGGTCTTCGTAATAGTCTTGCTGATAGTAGTGTCGGCCTTAGTGGCGGTCTTGCTTTATTTTGGGATGAGTCAATAAATGTAACCCTGCTGTCTCAGGGTACTCGGTACATCGATATTTTGGTGCGTGATGATTTAATAGATGCTCCGTGGAGAGCAACCTTTGTTTATGGAGAGCCCCGTGCTGAAAATCGGGGATCTATGTGGAGTACTATTCGGAACTTGTGTGGGGTTTGGGATGGCCCGTGGCTCGTGATGGGCGATTTTAATGAGGCTATGTGGCAATTTGAACATTTTTCCGACACCCCCCGTTCTGAACAACTTATGCTTGACTTTCGATAAGTTCTAAGCCATTGTGACTTACATGATTTGGGTTTCGCAGGTTTGCCGTGGACATATAATAACAACCAAAGTGGACATCGGAACGTGCGAGTAAGGCTGGACAGGGGTGTTGCCAATACGGACTGGATCCTACGATTCCCGGATGCATCGGTAACTCACCTAACTACCTCACGATCAGACCATAAGCTCCTTTTACTTCGTACTGTTGCAGACCCGACACCGGCCACTGCCAAGCCGTTTCGATATGAAGTGATGTGGGAGAGAGATCAAAGTCTAAATACAGTGGTGGAGAGCGCCTGGTGCAGGAGGAATCCGGGCAGCGATTTAGGCGTGCTTGCTGTTAATCTCGAAATCGTCACACAGGAGCTTAGGGTCTGGAGCAGAAACACTTTTGGTAATGTGACCAGGCAGCTGAAAGATCTGCGACAGGAACTCGATCAGCTGGAGCGAGCGGATCCAATTCAGAACAGAGACAGTATACTGAAAGCTAAATATGAACTAGATGAATTATTATATAAAGAGGAGATGCTTTGGCTTCAAAGGTCGCGGGTCAACTGGTTGAAAGAAGGGGACAGGAATACCAAATACTTTCACCGCAAAGCTATTTGGCGGACCAAAAAGAATAGAATTATGAAACTCCGGCAGCCTCATGGCTCTTGGTGTACGGATCAGTTAGGCATGCAAGTTCTGGCGCAAGAATATTTTTTGGACCTGTTCACGGCTGATGCTAACATTTCCCCTGCAGAGTTGGTTGATGTATTTGAGCAGGTAATTACACCAGATATAAATCAGGAGCTGACAAAAGCTTATTCAGACGATAAAATTGGAGACGCATTATTCCAAATCGGCCCTTTGAAAGCGCCAGGGCCGGATGGACTCTCGGCACGTTTTTTCCAGCGGAATTGGCTTACGATGAAGAAGGAGGCATCAACAGTTAGAGAATTCTTTGATTATGGTCACATGCCTGAGGGTGTCAATGACACTTCCATTGTCTTGATTCCTAAGGTACAACATCCAGAAACCTTGAAAGAATTTCGGACGATCAGTCTGTGCAATGTTATTTACAAAGTGGTTTCCAAGTGCATTGTCAACCGCCTACGCCCATTGTTACAAGACATCGTCTCTGCAGAACAAAGTGCTTTTATCCCTGGGAGGATGATTACTGACAAGGCTCTGATTGCCTTTGAGTGTATACATGCCATTAATGTGAATTCAGACACATGAGGAGACTTTTGCGCGTACAAACTGGATTTATCAAAAGCTTATGACTGGGTCGATTGGAGTTTTTTGAATGATGTTCTCTTGAAGCTGGGCTTTCATAGCTCATGGGTGCAGAGGGTTATGGCTTGCGTGACCTCTGTACGCTACTCCGTTCACTTCAATAGTGCCTCGTCGCCATCTTTTACTCCATCACGCGGTCTTCGCCAAGGTGATCCGTTGTCGCCATATCTCTTCCTTTTTGTGGCTGATGGTCTTTATAAACTGATTTCCAGGAATGTTGCCAATGGCCAACTTCTACCTCTACGAATATGTCGCGGAGCCCCTGCAGTGTCGCATCTCCAGTTCGCGGATGACACACTGCTCTTTTTCAAAGCAATTCTGGAGCAAACCACTGTCGTAAAAAGTATACTATCAACATATGAACGTTGCACGGGACAACTTATTAACCTGGCCAAGTGTTCTCTCTTGTTCAAGAAACGCGAGGAACGGGAGTACCTTGATCGGTATCAACAGATCAAGACCATGCTGCGAGTGGAGCTCAACGCTTCCGAGGCCAAGTACTTGGGACTACCAACACCATCCGAGCGTATGAAAGGCGTGAGATTTCAATCTCTCAAGGAACGACTGGGTAAACGTTTAAAGGACTACTCTGAAAGACATCTATCTAGTGCAGCGAAGGAAATTCTGATCAAGCCCGTCGCGCAAGCCCTCCCGGCCTACATAATGAGTGTGTTCAAACTTCCTCTTGGCCTTTGTGATTTGCTTACCAGCGTTATTCAGGATTTTTGGTGGGGTATGGAGAATGGCAGAAGGAAGGCTGTGTGGGTTGCTTGGAAGGACCTTACACTGAAGAAAGGCGCGGGGGGGCTCGGCTTCAAGGATCTGAGACTGTTCAATCAGGCCCTCCTGGCCACACAGGCATGGCGCCTTGTCGAATTCCCGGACAACCTCTGTGCGAGGTTGCTGAAGCTAAATACTTCCCCCAGGGTAGTCTAGTGGAAACGAGTTTCTCATCAAACGCCTCAACCACCTGGCAATCGATTCTATATGGACTTGATCTCCTGAAGCAAGGCATTTTGTGGCGGGTTGGGGATGGCAGGAAAATCAGGATTTGGCGGGACCCGTGGATCCCGCATGAGTTATCATTTAAGGTGACCACAAGGAGGGGCCGGTCACGACTGAAATGGGTTTCCGAGTTACTGGACAGCTCTGGGCCAGGATTGAGACAAGGATATAATCAGGCTGACGTTCAATCCAGCAGATGCAGAAGCTATTGNAGCAAATTAAATTACCCTCTAGAAGTTCTGAAGATTTCCTCTCCTGGCGTTTGAAAAAACGGGTGTGTTTACCGTCAGGAGTGCGTACTCGCTAGCACTACGCTTCAGAGAGGCAGATCGGGTATCAGCATGCAGTTCAACACCAGATGGAAGTCGCAAGTTGTGGTCTCACATCTGGAAAGGGAAGGTTCCCCCCAAAGTTAATATTTTTGCGTGGAAGGTGGCAAAGAACACTCTACCCACTCGTTAGAATAAGAAGCGAAAGAATCTAGAGGTGCTAGATATCTGTGCTCTATGTGGTTTGGAGACAGAAATTAGTTTTCACGCTGTTGTGAACTGCCCTCAAGCACAGCAGCTCCGGCAGGCCATGCGCGACTACTGGCAGCTGCCCGGATCAGTGCTCCTAATCCTCCTGGATCAGTGCTCTGTGGTGCAGCGAGATCAAGTTAAGCTAATCTTCTGGAGGGCTTGGACGGCACACAACGATATAACACATGATGTGGGTAAGATCGATCTTCTCGGCTCTATTCATTTTCTACTGAATCTGTTTAGTCTGATGCAGGAACTGAATGTGGACTCTGTCCCGGACAAAAGCGCCTACTGTTCATCATCCGACAACGGGAAGACACCACAGAATATAGGGGCCGGGTGGTCCCCGCCACGGGCAAGTTGGACGAAGGTGAATGTGGACGGCTCCTACGTTGCCCAGACCGGCGCTGCTGGGATCGGGGTGACTGCCAGAACTTCAGATGGTGCCGTTGTCTTTTCAGCCTGGAAGGCGTTGTCTAATTGCGGGAGTGCGGCGGAGGCGGAGGCGGAAGCGAGAGCCTGCTTGGAGGGGTTTAAGCTTGCTGCCCAATGGGGTCACGGCCCTGTTGTGCTTGAGTCAGATTGCAAGAGGGTGGTGGATGCGTTCGAGTCCCCGATGGACAGGTCGGAACTCCGCTTCGTACTGTTGTAAGCTCAGGAGTACGTGAGACTTCTGGCTGAGTTCAAAATCGACAGAGGGAAAAGGGAAAGTTATGTGGTAGCGCATGAATTAGCTCAACTAGCTAGGCGAACGACTAGCCCGGGGCNTCTGGTTCGGACGTGCGCCTGCGTGCGTAGATCGTCTGATCCAAGCTGATTGTATGAACGTTTTGCCGAGTTAATCAAATTCCCTTTTCTCGCAAAAAAAAGTGCACATTATATATGCTCATCACAAACCACTAATGTGAGGTAACAATATACGTACTCCCTCCATACTCATAATTCAAATCGTTTTGGACAAGACTTGGGTCAACCATTGAGAATCTAAATGATGAATAACTTTAAATTTATTGAATTTGGAAATGTGAAAACTATATGAATAGAGTTGTTTTCAAAAGTATTTTCATAAAAGTATACACATATCACTTTTCAATAAATGTTTTTAGAAAANNNCGAAGACCGTATCACTGTCCTAAATGATTTGTTTTACAGAAATGGAGGGAGTATGCAGCAAAAGCGTGCCATGCCAATTGAAGGGCCCACCTAAAAATGTGGTGGTGCAAATTCAACCCAAAAAAGTATGAATTTATGATTGCAGGTTACGTCTCTACCTAATCTATACCCCTAATAATAAAGGGAGGAGTGTTTCGTCCGGCGTCCGTAGGTGGGCCCCTTTGTCAGCGTCACGCGTCGGCTCGCAGCGCAGAACGATTCACCTTTGCCTTGCGCCGTCTCCTGCTCCGGCACCCGCGTCGCCGTCTCACGAGGCCATCCATGCCGGCCCAGGTTTCTTGATTCATCCCGCGTTCCCGTGCCCCCGGCGTCGCTACTCTCGATTCCTCCTGCCGCGGCGCCATGCCGCCATTGCGCGGGCCAAGCGACGCTGGAAGGCGGTGGCGGAGAAGAAGGTCGCCGTCGTGGCAATGGCAGCCGCCGCCGTGGTAGGCGCCGGCGGCCCGCCCGCCGACTGGTGGGAAGACTTCTGCACGTGGATGTCAGGTGCGTCGTCTCCTCCCCAACCCCCTGTTCTGCTATTCCGACCGGTGCCGGTGCCAGTGGTGGTCCGTGGTCGTACACCTCAATTAAGATTTGTTTGCCGATTGCCTGGTAGCTCCCGAGCATCAGGTGGCAATTGGTAGATCTAAGCTGCGTCAGGTAGGAATTACGCCGCTAATCTGGTGGCTTTGTCGATCGTGGTATGAAGTATCTGTGATTAGTATGACGGTAATAATGCTGGAGTTGGAGTAATGCGACTGGCCTGATTCAGCAGCGTGTGCTTGTCGTGTTCACTGCCTCACTGGTGTTGCGTCGTGGTACACGATGAACAGTGGACGCTCCTATTTTAGTTGTGATTCGATTCTCGAATTTGGATGAAAAGAATCTAGGTCGCCAAGAGCTGAGCTCTGGATTCTACAGCTCTGTTCTAATAAATAGGCTGCTAGGACTGAAAAAAAATTGTTTTTTAGAAATGTTCTTTTTTTGTCCATTTATGTTTCTTGTTGATTGGCTAAAATTAGTCTGAAATTAAAGGCATCTTTCAGTTCTGTAATTAACTAAACTATCTATTAGTCTTAATCATAGGTATTTTTATTCTAAGCATGGGGTCTTAGCTGTGTGATTGAGTTCACCATGTGATGCAGCCGTGTCTGTGACTCTATGTTTGCACAGTACGTTGGACCTTTTTTTGTTGCACTAATTTCTCAGACAGAAGTTGCAGGATTCAGAACTCCTAATTTGGTAAAGTAGAAGCATAACATAAAGGGTAGTAGTGTTCTTGGTTCATACTTATTTGAGAAAGGAGCTGACTCCTGATTAAACATGATCCACCCCAAAACATGTTTCTTGTCCCCAACTGATGTGGTTTTATTATTTGAGATATTTTTTATTATAGAATAGAGAAAGGGAAGAAGAGAAAGAGAGAAGAGGAGGAAGAAGATGAAAATGAGCCCCCCTTGATGTGAGTTCTAAATTCGCCACTGCTGCCGAGCAGTTGCTACTACTAGGGCTGAGTTGCGTGTGTAAGAGTGCATGAACGGTGTGTTGTGTTGTCAGACCAAAACAATTGTGAAAATAAAGTTCTCACCCATTATCTTTGGTCAATAATTACAATTTAATGTCCTATGGTTCATAACTATTTTATCTTTACGAATAGAACTTTTGAGAAATAAAGAAATATGAGTGTTAGTGTATCAAATGAAATTAACTCGAGTGTTAGTGTATCATATGAAATTTACCCGTAGCAACGCACGGGTATATTTGCTAATCTTTACCTAATATTAAAACAAGGAAGGAGTCTTTATGTTTTCTGCCTTCTGCCTTTCGTACGTGAGGCCCGTTCTTTGTTTTTCGTTCGTCAAAACCGGCCTTCGGCCTCCTCTGTTTTATCTGTCAAAATATTTTTCCTTGTGCGTTTATTACTCCGTTTAGAGTCCTTGTGCTGCCCGATTCAGAGTTCTGACCGAGTCCTGCCCAAAATCGTGCAGCCGATTCAGAGTCCGATTCAAAGTCTTGTATGAGTTCTTTCTAAAATATTTTTTTTCAGATCCAAACCATTGCCTGTATATATATAGGACCCAGACTGGCTCTGTAAATTCATTGAATTGTAGCGGATCCCATAAAGTAGCTAGAGCCGCCGTCGTCGCGGATGTCACCATTATCGTGCGCCTCTCTAATTCGTTTTCATGAACATCCACAACCCCGGCAAGGTCACATGTTCCTCGTGGCAAAAGTTCCATGGAGGTCTCTCTCCCCCGCTCAATCTCGCCCTCCCTTTCTTTTAGTGCTGTCATTTCTTCCTTGGCCTCTCTTCATGTAACACATGCTTGCTTAGGGTACACATGCATGATGCATGGGTACACATTTGCGAAATGTTTAGATTACTTCCAGACCC
>JAZFNS010020001.1:21047193-21059623 GCA_037127165.1 Alloteropsis angusta | reverse complement strand
TTTTTTTAGAGTTAAAGGGCAAAGCCCCCGTCTTACTTCAGATAAGACCGTTCATTCGGTTTACAACACATTAACCCAGGGCTCACATAGAGCATCGGCACTCAGGCCAGAGTTTAGATAGGAATCATCTCATACAGAAAAACCAGCACTCGCTGCAACGCAACTCCTTCTACCTTGAACTACTCCATCAAGCAGCGGAACGATCTTCAGCCGAACTGATCATCAGCCACCTACTATCGCCTCCATCTTGTGACACCGCCGGATCAAGCCATTCCTGGAATTCCTTTGGAATCCTCACTTCCTTCTCCCAGTTCGCTCCCGCCTCCATCACAAATGAGATCAGCTTGGCATCCCACTTGCATTGCTCCAGACAAGCCTGTCTGGTTCTCTGACATTTCTCTTTAAACTGGAGATGAAAGTCCTCAACTCCTCCCTCCTGGGTTCCGGCACCAGAATTGTCCAATTCTGTACCGCAACCAGGACTTTTGCTAACAGATCTTTCACACTTCGCCACACATAATTCTGAAAGCAAACACTATTCCTTAGTTTCCAAATAGTCCAAATTACAGCAGAACTAACTACATTAACAACCAAAAATCTCTTATTGCTCAGCCAACATGTACCAATGCTTTCAAAATTAGCCCCTATTCTATACCCAAGCATATCAGANCACAACATTCCAGACCTGACTAGCAACAACACATTCAAAGAACAAATGTTGACATGACTCNCTTCTCTTCACAGAATAGGCATGTATCATTTTCTACCTTCCTTCTCTTACCTAGATTATCTCTAGTCAGTGCTTTATTCTTAGAAAGCAACCACAAAAAGAACTGCACTCTTGGTGGAATTTTCAAACTCCACACAGAAGGCACAAAAACTGGTTTGATACCTCTAAAGTTAATGACCTTGTACATAGACTGAGATGAGTAAAGACCATTTGAAGCAAACTGCCATACCATGGCATCATCTTCATCCTTAAAAACAATTGTAGAAGCTAACTCAACAACTTCCATCCATAGTCTTTCTAACCTAGTATCTACTGTTCTTCTAAAGGAACACTTTAAATCTACACCATCCCATAATTCTGCAATAGTATTTCCTTTTTCATTAACAATCACATAAATTTCCCAGAACTGAATTGCTAAACTAGAGGATCCTAGCCAGTTATCCTCCCAAAATTTAATGCTTTTACCATTACCTATCTGCCACCTAAATCCTAATTTAGCTGCCTGAGCTGCCCACATGACCCCTTTAAGAAATTGGGAAGCCCCCTCTGTTCTAGTGTACAACAGATTAGGTTTGTTGGTATTGTATTTAGAGTCAATGACTCTTCTCCACAGTTTCCCTTTATCTAACTGGTACCTTCTAATCCATGAACCTAACAAACACATATTTAGATCTCTAATATTTGGGATCCCCAAACCCCCAAACTCTTTACACATACTAACACTATCCCAGTTTACTAATTGGTATTTGTGATTGCCATCACTGTCATCCCACAGACAATTAGCCAGGTGGGTGTTGATAAGTTTTATTGCCCACTTAGGGAACTTTATGAAAGACAGCAGATAAATTGGAATAGAAGCCAAGCAGGTTCTAATCAACACCACTTTTGCTGCTTGAGACAACAACTTCCCTCTCCAACTAGCTATTCTCTTTAGTATCTTATCTACAAGGGGTTGAATATCTTCTCTTCTAAGCTTATCATAGTGGAGAGGTACTCCTAGATATTTAATAGGAAAACTACCTATTGGACACCCAAACAATTGAGCCACCCCTTCAGTTTCACTTTCACTAAGGTTCAAAGGAATGAGCTCACTTTTGCCAAAGTTGATCCTCATTCCTGATAATTTCTCAAACAGAACTAGAACATTTTTCAAGTTGGTAAGGTGGTCTAAGTTACTATCTGCAAAAATAATAGTGTCATCTGCATATTGTAAAGAAAAAATTCCTCCTTCTCTAACACTGGTCAAGAGGCCACTAATCAACCCCTGAGCAGCTGCCTTCTCCAGCATCCTAGTAAATACATCCCCCACTAGGTTAAAAAGGATAGGTGAGATGGGATCACCCTGTCTCAGCCCCTTCCCAGTTTTGAAAAAAGAACTCTCTTCCCCATTAAGATTAACTCCTACTGAGCCCCCTTTAACAATTTGCTCTATCCAACTGATCCATTTATCACTAAACCCTCTACTTCTTAGGACTTCAAACAAGAACTCCCAATTAACCCTATCATATGCCTTTTCATAATCCAATTTCAGAATAATACCTTTTTCTTTACTATTCTTCACACTATGAACTACCTCATGAGCTATTACTACACTCTCTAGAATATATCTCCCTTTTATAAAGGCACTCTGATTTGGGGAAATAAGTCTATCTGCAATTTTACCCAACCTAATAGTCAACACTTTAGAGAATATCTTAAAACTACAATTGGTAAGACTAATTGGTCTAAAATTCTTCATATTCCTAGCCTCCTCAACTTTTGGAATCAATGTAAGCATAGCAAAGTTGATTCTATACAAATCCAACTTCCCTTCATGGAATTCTCTAAACATATCTACCAAATCTGACTTGACAACTGACCAGAATTTCTGAAAAAATAAAAAAGGCAGGCCATCAGGCCCAGGAGCTCCTTCAGCATAACAGCTGAAGACTGCCTCCTTAATTTCCAATTCCGAAAAAGGGGCTCCCAGTATCTCATTCTCCTCAGGGCTAATCCTATCATTTGGATCCCAAAAATTGGGGGCTAATCCTATGTCTTCTCTACTCTCAGCTGCAAAGAGATTTTTATAAAAGTCGACAGCTATTTTAACCATCCCTTCTTGGTCATCCACTATGCCATTGGGTCCCTCAAGGCACTCAATGCGTTTCTTCCTGCTCCTTTGATTAGCAATTGCCTGGAAGTAGGCAGTATTCCTATCTCCTTCCAGAATATTCCTATCCCTAGATCGTTGCCTAGCTTTAATTTCCTCTAAAGCCCAAATTTTGTTTAGTTCATCTGCTACTTCTTTCAATCTAGCTAACCCCTGAGCAGGGAGGCCCCTCTGCTCAGCCTCATTATCTAATCTGTTGTACTCTTGGGCTAATTCCCCCTTCCTCTTATTCATTGCAGCCACCTCATTAGCTGCCCATCCTCTCACCAATTTTCTAAAAACCCTCACTTTTGCTTGCCATCTATCCATACTTTTTTGACTATCACAAGGAGTGCCCCAAGCCCTACTGACTAAATTCCTAAAGGTATCCTTCTCCAGCCACCATTTTTCAAACCTAAATCTTTTTTTCCCAAAGAACATATTAGTTCCAATATCTATTAGTAGTGCATTATGATCACTAGGAATCCTACTTATGGTCTTGACCCTTGTCAAAGGGTAAGTGTTTTCCCATTCTGTAGAGACAAAAACTCTATCCAATTTTGCCATCACCAGATTGTCTTGATTGTTGGTCCATGTATATAACTTATTACTAGAGTTTAATTCCATCAAGGACCATTTACTAACCCACTCATTAAATGCATCAGCCCACTTGTGATTTATATTTCCATTATTTTTATCTCTCACAAACCTAATCATGTTAAAATCTCCCCCTATCAACATAGGCCCTTTCCAAACACCTACAGTCTGGTGAAGCTCATCTAGAAACTCCTGTTTGCCCTCCTCATAAGCAGACCCATATACTACAATTAATTTCCAAGAAAAACTAGTTTTCTTATCAGTAAGCATTGCACTAACTAAAAATTTTGTATTACTCACTATGGTCATACTAAAGATATCCCTATTAGCTCCTACTAGAATACCCCCAGCAGATCCAACTGCCGGTTGATGAAACCAATCAAAAACAGCACTACCAGTTAAAGACTTAAGCATACCACTGGAAAGATTACTTTTCTTAGTCTCCATGATTCCCACAAAGTCAACATGATTTTCCTTTATTTTACTGGCCAGGGCAAATTCTCTGCCCAACTTACCTAGTCCTCTAATATTCCAAAGTAGACCTATCATTTAAACCTTTTATAAAATTTATTCCTATCTATCTTTTTATTTAACCATCTATCCTCTATATAAGCACTAATATCTAGTTTGCAATCAATAGGGGTACATGGTTCTCCATCTCCCCCATCACCTCCTACAATTACTCTAGATGTTATTTCTATTTTCTCAGGATATCCATCATTATCAACAGAGTCTGCCTGAAGAAACCTAGAATTGTTATCAACTAGACTATTATTACTATTCTCACTACTCAGCAATTCTCTGCTATCTTTATCACTCCTATATGGAGAACCATCCTTCCTAACAATTCCTACAACTTCAGCCATTCCCTCAATTGGTAGCCTAACTCCTAATCTATCAGATTCTCTACCACCAGTATCCACTGTATTGGTAGTCATATCAACAGAATTAAAAGCAGTATCCAAATTTGAGACTGAGGTAGTGTTATTACCTTTAGAACCTTGCTCCCACTTTCTTTTTATGTCCCGGGCTCTCTCCAACATTGGCCTAGTGTCCATCCTGTTCCTATGACTCTTCCTTTCTGGCACAATGGGACCCCACTTAGTTTTCTTCTCTTGAGCTATCTCCTGCTTATCAATCTGACTCTCCTCAGGTCCCATGTTCCCTATCATCCCATTCTCCCCTTTTCCAGCCTCATCAGTGAGCCCCCTAGAAGCCCCATTGTCCTGATAACTCCATTCTGTAGGCAATAGGCTGAGCTCAGAGTCCCCTTCCTCAGACTCCATGACTTCCTGCTCCCTTTCTTCTTCTAACTCCATGGCTTGCAACAGATTAATACACTCAACTTCAGACTTCCAAGGAGCTTCCATATTTGTGGACTCCAGTAGTTGTACAATTCTAGCAGTTGAAGTTCTTTTTTTGGTATGCTCTGACTGGGTTGGGTTTTCCTTACTAGTGTCCTCTTTGTCCCCTTTGTTCTGGGGGGTCCCATCATGGGACTTTTTCTCAGTTTTCTTAGTATCTTTCATCTCCTCCTCCAAGAGATCATCATCATCAAACTCACTTTCCCCAGTGTCTAGCTTCTTGTACTCATCTGCCTTTTTCTCCCTTCCCTCAACTACAAAGTTAATAGGAAAAAGCTGATTGTTCATCTCTAACACTCTATCCTCAGGTATCAGATCTGGATCCTTGCAGTATATCTGAACTCTCACCATACTAAAGAAACTAGCAAACAAGGACTGCCAGTCTACCTTGTCCAGTTTCCCAAGACATGATGCTATTTCTTTGATTGTAATCCAGTCACTCCACTTGGGAGGAATCCCTCTCACCTGCANCCCAAACTGGTTGGAGCTTACCCACAGGCTCTACATCTCCATCCCAGACCTTGAGTGAGGCCATGACAGTGTCATTCTTCAGATAGAAAAAGGTCACTTTCCCCAATACTACTGTATTAATTCTCTTGTGTGGGGGAAATCTGACCAAATACCANGTAATCCTCCATCTTCATCAGGTTCCAGTTCCACTCTCTATCACACAAGTCCCTGAGAGTTTCCAGAATTCCCTCCTCATCTATCTCTCCCTCTTCAACAGTGAACACCCCATAATTGTCAAATCCAGTCCAGTGTTGGAATCTGCCCTCCCTCTGCTTCACATCAATATGGTAAAAACCCAATCCCCTATTAGCACTTCCATAGTACTGAGCTGCCTCCTGTGGTTTCAACCACTCAGGGCACTTATCAGCCTCATGATCTTCACAGTAACAGACGAAACAAACTTTTGGATTTCGGCACCCAGTACTGAAATGACCAGGCTCCCCACAATTGAAACAAACTACCTGAGGAAATTTTTCCATGGATTTTGGTTTCTCTGTCATAGCCACATCACCTCCTGTATCAACCACTGCCACATTCTCCTTAGGTGCCATCCCCTGGTTCTGAGCTGGAATCTGGTTCTGATTCTGATTAAGTACAGGCCTAGGTGGGTTCTGATTCTGCTGCTGCTGCATCTGGTAATTGGCACCTCTTCCCCTCCCACCTAGCCCCTGATTCTGTCCTCTTCCCCTCCCCCCTGCTGATTGTTGAATCTCCCATGTTGGAACTGACCCTGCTGCAAATTAGACATGCGCGGATGTGAATGCTGGGGAGGTGGGAATTGGTTGTAGTACCCATATGGTGGTGGTGGCGGCTGATAGAATGGCGGCGGCGGGTGGAATGGGTGAGGGGGAAACTGCTGCGGCCATGGACCTCCCCATCCATCCCACTCCTCCTCCGGATTGCGTGGGCGCGGACCCCTGCCTCTTCCTCTCGCAGCCATCTCTTCGCGAATTGCTTGTGCAAGTTGTTCCTTCTCACCAGGATCCCACTCTCTCTTCAAACTCTTGAGATTCTGCGGCAGATGATCCCAGGAATCTCGCAACCCTACCCTGAAACAGTCTTCAACCTTGATGTCTCCACTCTCCCATCGCTCTCTCTTCACCCACACGAGATTTCGACGGGATCTCAGAATTCCGCGAACCCTAGAACTCGCGCACTCCGATGGGATTGATTTGGGGAAAAACCACAATTGTCCAAAAAACTCACAGATAGCCCCCTCCTCATCATCCAAATTTCGATTCAGGGGATCCTTACCGGCTTCCGAATGCTCCGAGATCCGGTTGCTTCGTGAACCCGATCTCGCCATTTGCTGGCTTCTGGTTGGTCCACGAATTCTCCTTTGAGTTTGAGTTTCCCGCCCACCGCTGCGCACCTCCGCGGGCGAGGGAACCCAATCCCTGATCGGGCTGGAAGCTGATCTCCGTCTTCGCGATCCATCCCGAGTTACCCCCCTGAGCGCTCGAGGCTCTCGCCAGCCGGAATCCTCTCTCCCAACTCCGATCAGCTCTCCGACTAGGTCGCCGCCCGAGTCACCACCCGAGTCGCCTCCTGAGTCGCGAGACGTCATCTCCTCCAAGCTTGTCCAGGATGTTCTCCTGAGTCGACTGGAAATTAATGGAAAAGGAGAGGAATAACCGAACCAAAATGAGGACTCTTACCAGCGTACACCGGCAGCACGTCAGGTGAGTTCTGCGTGTTCGTTGTTCCATCTTCTTTTGCAACTTTTTCGTTAAAGATTTCGATGCCGTGCACGCACCCGATCTACGTCCGGTTCGGCGAGATTTTGTTCCAGCCAGGTGCCGAGTCACCGCCGTTGTCATCTGAGAGGACGGGATTGAATTTCTTTTTGGGTCCCTTTCGGTGTGTCTTTACACGTCACCACATTCACCGCCCACTTTTTAAAGGTGCAGGCCTGAGATAGCAACGGACCTGGAGCAGTGTTCCCTTGGCATGAGCATGCATAGCTCCTCAGATCCCGCCATGTTTGTGTGCGCGAGCTCAGCTACTTCCATTTTACATATTACTCTCTCCGTTCTAAATTGTAAATCATTCCGTTCTAAATTGTAATCATTTTAAAATTTTTGGAGAGTCAAACTATTTTGAGTTTGATCAAAATTATATAGAGATCTACGAATATTTACTGCATCAGACAAATTTACTATAAAAATATATGTTACGAAGAATCTAATGATATTTATTTGGTATGATAAATGTTTATACTTTATTGTTAAAACTTGATCAAAGTTGAGATGGTTTGATTTTTCAAGAATCTTAGAATAACTTACGATTTGAAACGGAGGAAGTATCTATGAAGAAAAGAAAAAAGTCCTTCCATTTTACTAGTAGTAGTATCTATGAAGCTGGACGTTGGGCCGAATCTTCGGCCCATCTAATCAACTCTAGGATCATCAATACCATTATCTAAAATTTTCTTTGCGAATCAACTCTTCCGTTTTGATGCGAGAATAACAGTTAATAAGTTAATAACAATGGAGAAAATGGTTGGCATATTTGGATTTAAAAGCATAAGCTGCCGGTTTTCGGTTGAGGGGAGACAAAGAGTGCTTTGGCCTCTGGGTTACCGATGGCATCCACGACGGAAGTGCCGGTCATTTTCTTGGGCTAATAGCTTCGTACACTCTGCTTTGCATGACGGCCGTACACCAGGACCATGTTTGTTCGTGGTCGTGGGAATCTCGACTGTCGAAGTTGCGTACTGACTTGTTACCGGAATCGTGCCATCTGTCTATTCGTGAGTGGTGACAAGTCGTCCAAGACTGAGATGGTCCAGTACGTCCCCTAAAAGTAAAAAAGTGGTGCAAGAAAACACACCGTAGTGTAGGCCATGATTTCGTGACAGCCAACAATGTATATCTTGGCAACGCCCTAACGTTCAGTTCAGAATTTACTCTCAGGCAAACCTAAAACTGCGTCAAGTCAAGCAGCCACTTGCAATTTGGGGTCATCGGCAAGTAATTCACTAGCATGCCACGAGCAGNAACCAATGTAACACCAGAATTTTCAGAAAGAAACAACCTTAATCATGACCCTGTAAACCGCATGTAACNAAAGCAAGAGGAGCATCATCCCAAAACAATCCATATGATCCTCAGAACAAAGCCAATTCGTAACTATCATAGCATATGTTGTAACCAGTATGCACCAAGATCCAGTGAGCAGTCAAAAGCTACCAGATGCACACCAATGTAGCACAGAACATAAACAAAGAGCGTCGCAACAGAATCCGAATACGAAAAGGAATCAGCGCGAGGAAGGCCATCATCATAGGCACATATCAAGAGAATGTTCTCTTCACAGATCCACTGAGCATTGAGCATAACTCGATATAATCGATTTTGCCAGTAAAACTGCACCCTTGCATCGCAACTAGCCGCCGGAAAGGTTGGGAACAAATGTACCGATACCAACTAAAAGAATGGGTTGCAATCATGTCGACGACAAAACTTGTGGACAGTGCCACCACAAATTCAGAAACAGTTTTCCTTCTCCCCATCTACCAAAACAACAGAAAACGAATGAACCTCGCAGTTTTGCCGCGCTGCTCACCACAGCCCGATCACCTTCCACCAGAAGCCTCCCGCGCCCAGCCAGATGATGATGTTCACAACAGAGATAACGAACCCGTAGCCCCACCACTGAGCCAACGGGACGTAACCGGCACCGTAGAAGACAGGAGCAGAACCAATCCCGTAGTGGGTGAGGCCACCCATGATATTCGAGAGGAATGAGAGAACCATGGCGGCAAAGAGCGAGGGGGTGCCCAGGGCACTCGCGACTGACAGGAACGCGGCGAACATTGCTCCAATGTGTGCAGCGCCGCTGGCGAAGAAATAGTGGGAGTAAAAGTACAGCAGCACCAAGACGCCAAATGAAAGTTGCCAGGACAAACCAAGGCCTCCAACAAACTGCGAGAAACACAAAGATATGGTCAATATAGGAAAAAAACAGTAAAGCAAAGATTCCATTCACTGATGTTGATGTCAGCCTGGGTTAACCAAAGAATAAACTCATTGGAATATCAGGCACAAAAATGGCATTGAACTTCTCAGGAGAAAAAGATGGGAACTGAACTGCATGCCATGATTATTTTTATTATTTTCATGCTGAGGGATACTCAAATCAATGTTAGCAAGAAACAAGAGACCTATTTCTACTTGTGATCTAGTAAGAAACAAAAGTTCTTTATAGCTTAACTGCCCAGCCTATCCTTTATTGTTGATAGTGCTCCTTTTCAAGCGTGAGCAGATAAATACCACAGTAAATAGCTCCTAGTATCTAGATTCGGGTCAAAATATGCATAGTTAATGTAATTATGTATCAGAATTTAATACCATTCTCAACTTTGTGAAACCAACATATATGACAAACAACGCCAGTAAATACAATGCTTGGTGGCATCAAAGTTCAGCACCATGCCATATTGCAAGGAGAATATCCACCATGCTCAATGTCTATTACAGTTGGTCAGCACTTAGTAATTTGTATGCCATTCAAATTTCTGAATTCTGGTGTGAGGAGAAAGTTATGAGGAAGAATCAGTGTACCTTCACAACAGTCTCACTGAACCAAGAGATCAGCCCATATTTGTTGAGGTAGCCAGCCATGGCGATAAGTGCAGCAAACCATGTAAGGGTATCCCATGCCACAGACTCCCCCAAACACTCTTTCCATGTGACAACACCTGAGATTAGGAGGACAGATAGGCCAAGAATTGCTGCGGACACTGCATCCACATTCAGCATTCCCCCAAAGATCCAAAGACCAACCTGGTGCCATGCAGAGAACAATGTTCAGTGAAGAAAATATAGTCTAGTAGATTCAAGTTAGATGCTGATAGGACAATGATAGAAATGTAACCAAAATCAGGTCCAACAACAACTACAAAGCCTTTTAGTTCCATACTTCCATGCAAGTTGGGATAGACTAGCAAACAAAATCACATTCAGCTAAGAAATGTTCAGTGAAGAAATGCAGAGTACGATGTTCAGTGAAGAAAACACAAGCCACACCCTGACTATGGTTCAACTCTTGGGTTTTCAATCTTAGTGATAGTACTGTGACTGAATCACATAACACCATAGAGTTCTTTCTAGAAATATGACAAAACTTAACAGAGGAATAGTATAAAATAACCCTATTGCCTGGGCAAGTATTTTAGTGACACCAACTATCATGAATACTGAATATTTCACAGTTAGCTCCAAGAGAATCACAGGTCAGAGCTAAATTTCACAAAGCATACCTAGTATCAGTAACTGAACAGAATAAAGGATATAGGGAGCAAACAATGTAATTTGTACACATGGAGTTCCCCAATGCTAAACAGCTCTACTCAAGATCTAAGTCTTAGCACTCTACACACATCAGATGTTTTATTTATTCTTAACTACTAGAAACTATGAAAAACAGAAGATGATTATGTAACTATCAGTATCGAAGAGGATCCCAAAGCACAAAAAACACTAGACAGTATGCAAGATGGCAATTGATTATAGGTATCATGATTCAGAAATCAGAACTAGAAGCATTAAAGGCTGTTGCATAGGGGAAAGCAAAAGAAAAAGAGGGCAGCGTTATACCGTGAGCAGCAGCGTGCCGGCCATGATCTTCTCCTGGGTGCTCATGGGTCCCATCTTGGCAAGGCGCTCCTTGGCGAGGCGCGGCGCATCAGGGCTGCTCTTGATCTCCGGCGGGTAGATGACATAGAGAATGAGTGGGACGAGGACGAGCGAGAGCAGGCCGGGCACAATGGCGGCCTTGGCCCAGAGCGTCCATCCGATCCCCTCCCCGATGGTGGCGGCCGTGAGGTTGGCCGAGAGCGGGTTGGCGGCCATCGCGGTGAGGAACATGGCGGAGGAGATGACGGAGGTCTGGAAGCATGTGAGCATGAGCCATGCCCCGAGGCGGCGCTCGGTGCCGTCGCCGGCGCGGGAGCCGCAGGCCTCGCAGAGCGACTTGACGAGCGGGAGGAAGATGCCCCCGGCGCGCGCGGAGACGGAGGGGATGGCGGGGGCGAGGAGCGCCTCGGCGAAGACGAGCGCGTAGCCGAGGCCGAGGGAGGAGGAGCCGAAGGCGGCGACGAAGGCGTAGGCGACGCGTGAGCCGAGGCCGGTCTTGATGAACCCCCTGGCGAAGAAGAAGGCGAGCGCGATGAGCCAGGGGATGGGGTCCCCGAAGGCGGAGAAGGCGGCGGCGAAGGTGAGCGTGCGGGTGAGCACGGCGGCGCCGAGGCCGAGGAGCGCGACGGCGCCGAGCGGGAGGGGCTGGGTGATGATGCCGACGATGGTGGAGAGGAAGATGGCGAGGAGCTGCCACGCGTTGCGGGGCACCCCCGCGGGGGCCGGGATGAGCCAGATGAGGACGCCCGTGGCGATGGAGGCGAGCAGCGGCTTGATGGCCGCGCCCTGCAGCGCCGGCTTCGGCGGCGGCGCGGGGGCCGCCGATGCGGAGGCGGAGACGGGAGGGAGGATTTCGCTTCGGGCGGCGGCAGCGGCGGCGGTGAGGGATGGGGCGAAGAGGGGCTTGGAGGGGAGGGAGTGGGAGTGGGAGAGGGAGATGGGCTTGGAGGAGCGGCGGCGGAGGGAGAAGGAGAGGGAGGGGAGGCGGGGGCGGGGGCGGGGGCAGGGGGTGGAGGTGGCGCCGAGGTGGTGGCAGGTGAGCGGCGAGGCCGCGGTGGAGGACGCCATGGCGGCGGCGGCGGCGGCGGCGAGGGTGGCGGTGGTGGGACTGGAGGTGGTGGGTGAGGAGGGGTGGGGTTTAAGTGGACCGATGGACGTCGGGGATGCCGTTNATCAGAGCTCAAAATTGTCATTGAATTGGTTTACTATGTGGGATGTGAAAGTGAGGTTTGGCTTACTCGAATTATCTACTAGCAAGTATTTGTAATTTTTTGTGAGTTAGCACATAACTCGTCGATGGTCTAAATTTTCCAGCCCAGTCCCGAACCAAAGGTGGTTTGAGTAGTGACTAGTGAGTTGAAGGCTTTCTCGAAAGCAACTTGCACTAAGTTGAATATAAGAAGCAGGTAAGAACAACAACGTAAAAAGGTATCACCACGTTAATTTGACGATGTAAAAAAAA
>JAZFNS010020001.1:20990947-21004831 GCA_037127165.1 Alloteropsis angusta | reverse complement strand
CATGTGGCCCAGATTAAAGTTTGCATAGTTTGCACACGATGTTAGTTTGCACCTGATACGTTGCCATGATATATAGGGTCCGTATGCTATTAATTTTATTTACATCAAAATATAATTAAGTGAGATCTTGTTTTGTATGTTTAATTGCAACGAATATATACGTGAAATCAAGTCATAAATCAGATTCACGGTTGAAGAGATATTAGCATTTGAAGATTATCAATCTAAGAATCTTGTGTTGCGTGCAACCAGTGAGGTGTTGACACCTCGGCATGCATGAGCATGCAGCGCTCGCCCTGTTTCTCGCCTGCCTGGTGAACTAGCTGCGCCAAATTTCCGTAGCCTCGCCAATACACGGTAGTGAAGCAAATAGCTACCAAATTGCATTGGCTGACCAATTTTTTGGTAAGGCTGATGTTGGCAATGAACCAAACAGCTCCTTAATTTCCGTATAGATGATGAGATGGTACTAAATTAATCCATCACATTCCTCAGTCATCACTAGAATAATGTAGCGAGTAAGATAATGATATGTCATTTATTTCTTAAATCAGCCACCCAATTTATTAGTAATTTCATAGATGGTTAATGGTCACACCGGTTTGGGTTGAAGTCGTTCTCCGTGTCGATCCTTCCTTATTCTTCGTGCCAATTTTGGTTGTCAACATATGGCCCCCTTTTTTCTAGTGAAGCTTGCGAATCAGAAAATACTCAGCAAACCAAAATTGATCTGAGGGCAATGTTCAAACATTGCCACGTCTTGATATCTTGCTCAAGTTGAAGTTGAATCAGCTTTATTTAGCCTCTACACCATCTTTGTCTTCGTCGATGCTGCTTCTCCTCAACTTGTTGCTCCATTGAATTTTTGCGCCTCCGTTGTAACTTTCTCTTCTGAGTATGGGACAAACCTGAAGGACACCACCTTGGTTGCATATATATTGAATCTTGCTTGTTGTCCTTTCCTCCTGTCTTTGAATCAATGGATACACTTCCTTTGACCAGTTTATCATTAGAAACAATCGGTCTTTGTGATGACTCATTGTTGTAGTATGAGGCAGGATATAGAACAAAATATGGCTGCATATTATCATTAGAAACAATCGGTCTTTGTGATGACTCATTGTTGTAGTATGAGACAGAATATAGAACAAAATATGGCTGCATATTCATACTATTGTAATCCCAAGAAAAATAATAGCAGGGATATGACAAAGACCATAATGTAGTCGGTCTAAAAGATGGATATAATGTAGCGCTACTATTTCCTTGAGGTGAGCAAGAATTTGATTCTTGTTGTTTTGATGAGGTTTTTATTTTTTCTGGCTGAGTTTTATGCTTCCGGGTAGCAACTAGTTTCTTGTATTTCTCCCGACGTTCCTCAAAAGTCGACCTTGCTCTTATTTTAGCACCACCAGAATTTCTGGCCAGGGACCGGTCAGACCGGTTTCTTGCACCGGTCACACCGGTTCTGTTAGAACCGGCTTTCCCGTTCTGGGCTTGCCCTCCAAGCATTGTGTTCTTGGATGTAGCTTTGGGACTCTTTTCCATCTGCACTTTCCACTCTAGTCGTTCTTCACCAATGATTTCATTTTTTCCTTTTGTTATTTTGGCCTGATTTTGCCTGATCAACACTTTGGAATTTTTCATCTCAATGGTGTTAACAGAGAAAGTGTTAGAAAAAGNAACTTGCATTTCGTGCAAACTCAAATGGCCTTCATTAATGGCCGATTGAATATGTCGACGAAACATATTACAATCATTAGTTGCATGTGAGAAGGAGTTATGAAATTTACAATATGCACACTTGATTTAAATCTTCAAGCGGCGGTATGATATATGCACACTTGATGTATCCATTCTTATGCAGCTCATCAAATATCTTATCGCATTTGGATACATCAAAAGTAAATTTCACCTCTTCTTGCCCTTTTTTTGTGAATTGGCTTAAGAGAAGTACAACTATATGATTTCGTTTTGCTCGGCCATACAAATTTAGCAGCATAGACCTCTCCATTCTCATCGTCTGATGAATTATTGCTTAGCATATGCGTGTTGGAACAATCAGATTTTGAGCGAGCATCTTTAGTTCGGCTTTCTGGACACGCCAAAGTTTTATCTTTAACTTCTACACCAAATATGTCATAAATCATATTGGCTAAATCCCTTTTATAATCTTCAAAGAAATTTCTCATACAGGGATCAGCCATTCATGAAGGTTCACCAACATTTGGTGTTTGTTACAATATATGGTTCGGCTGTACATGTGCTTGCTGCGAATAGCCTGAACCCTGGGAAGGCATAGGATGTATATTGGATGTCAAAGCATTATGTGGGGTACACAACCAAAATCACCTCTGGTTCGGCCAGAATTAGCCTGAACAGGTGGAACATTGGCTAGTGGTTGTTGATACGGGATTCCCACGCCTGAACCGATCTGACCAGTTTCCAGAACCGGTCTAACTGGAATTTTTTATACAGGGATCAGCCATCCATGAAAGCTCACCAATATTCGGCGTTTGTTGCAATATATGGTTCGGTTGTACATGTTCTTAGTGCGAATAGCCTGAACCCTGGGAAGGCATATGATGTGTATTGGATGTCAAAGCATTATGTGGGGGTACACAACCAAAACCACCACTGGTTTGGCCAGAATTAGCCTGAACAGGTGGAAAATTAGCTAGGGGTTGTTGATATGGGATCCCCACGCGTGAACCGGTCTGACTGGTTTCTAGAACCGGTCTAACTGGAATTTGGCCGTACTATGTCTTAGCAATCAAACCAGTTTGACCGGTTATTGAAAATGATCTGACCGGATTTGCCTGGCCAAACTGTCCCGGAGGATTTTGTCCCATTGAATAACTCAACGGCATCCCAAATCATGGTTTTTTGAGTGATACTGTTGCCGATGAATTGGGAGGTACAATTGTACGTTGTGAAGCACCGACCATATCAGAATTAAAAGCATTACTAGTTACGGTCGAGGGTTATTTTCCTATGGATTTATCAATCATATCTTGAGCAAGCATAAGAATCTTTTGTTGACCAGAAACTAATAATCTGTTAATTTGATCAAGAGTAACCGGAGCTGATGTATCACTTAGATTGGGTCTTACCTCCTCTTTCTCATCATCCTCTGAAAGAACAACCATCTCCTTGTCCTTGGAGGTAGTGCCCTTTCAATCTATGGAGAAGTGTNCAGGAACCACTGCGTCTTGTCTTCAAATCGCTTCTTGGCTTGTTCCATCGCCTCCTTCTCTTGCCACAGGTGTTCTTCGTATAGATGATGATCATCAGCCGACAACTCATTACGAGTCGGCCTAGCAATATTGTCGGCATCAATATCAGCTGTTTTTGATAGATTCACCATAGTAGTGAATCCCTTCTTCTTATGCTCCAGCGGAGTCACCAAAAATATATTGATGCGAAATCCGGCCAACACACGAACGCGCTAGAACACGCAGCACGGATCGCCCGCAGCTTCTCTGCGCACACCTATCAGACCGGTCTGGCACACCGGTCAGACAGGTCAGGGGCAAAGGTCAGACCGGTTAGGGACAAAGATCGGATCGATCCCCCTCGGAGACAGCGGGAGCAAACTCTAAACACGCCATCCAGAAAGATCCGTCAGGGTAGACGCACGTAGGGGTGTTCTAGGATCGGCAGGCCACCTAGAACGCCTTCAGACGTCGCGGAGACGAAGGAAGAACAGTAAGTAAAGCAATGAGGAAGAAAGGTAAAACGATAAGTAAAGACGAGATAAAAGATAAATTGTGTTTGATCGATTGGATGATTCTCGATCGGTCGAATCCCCTTATATTTATAGGGAGGGTAGAACTTGTCCCACAAGTAAACCAATCATTGGAAACTTGGACCTAGTCGGGTTACAACTGGGTAAACCGGTTTGACTGGTACCTCAAACCAGTCAGACCGGTTTGGGTTGAAGTCGTCCACTGTGTCGATCCTTGCCTTATTCTTTGTGCCAATTTTGGTTGTCAACAGAGTCTGACTGCCCATTGATTATTGGAAAACAAACATAGAATTTATTTCCATTTGTTATTCATTTGTGTGAGAAAGTAGCTCTGCTAATGGGATAAAACCCGCTCCAAACCCGCCCTAACCGGTTTTAAATTAACTCATTTTCTTACCTCGCCCGCCCCATAATTTTATTATCTAAACTCAACCCTACCCGCCCCACTAATTGATATTACTCATGAGTTCTCATAAAAAGTCGGATCCTAAAATTTAAAACTCGCGTTCACACCTTAAAAATTTAAGGGGTGTTTAGATTGTTAAAGTTAGTGAAATTTGATAAAAGAAAAGGTTGTCATTGGGAAGCGTGTTCTGTGAGAGTGACACGTGTAAATGTTTTTTGGAACTTCAGAAGTCTAAACACCCCCTTAGTAGATTTGATCAAAATTCATTGGAGATGACTCAAAGTTTGACAGTCCGCTACTTTGTACAAATTATCATGGCTAGACTTATATGTGGGTCCTGCATCTAGAGCCAGACCCTAAAATTAAAACTTCATGTTCACATCTTAAAATTTTAGAGAAATTGACTGAAAGTTTTACTAATAACTCATTTTGATAATTTGCTATTTTGTGCAAAGTGGTGAGCCTAAACTTATACGTGGGCCCTGCATAAAAAAGAATCACTTTCAACCTGTATTTGTTGTATACCCAACCTGCCCTAACCCATTTGATAATAATACCCGTCTAAACATACCCCGCATCACAACCTGCCCCATAAAACTCATTTCAACCCACCCCGTTAGCAGGCCTACCAGAAAGAGGCAAAATCATAGCTAGGGATTGTACCTTATTTTTGAGGGATTGTGTACTTCACAGCTGATGAGAGATGTTTGTTCGTCAAATAATGATAATTACGTGAGCCTATCTAATTATCTTCAGCATTATGTAACTGGACCCTATTTTTCTCTCTTAATACAAAGATATGCAGCTTTCCTACATGTTCGATAAAAAAAAATATCTTCGGACTCTGGTGTCTTAATATCTGTTGATCCCATTGCTCAACTATTTTGTCCTTTTTGTTGTGCTTCTCTTGAGCCTTACTCTTCTGAATGCTGACTCGGAATACTTATGTCAATTCTGTGTTCAGAATCCCATACATTACCCTTGTATTTTTTTTCCATTGCCTAATTTCAGTTCATATAGTACTTAAGCAAGTTAGATAATGCAGTTGATGAAGATTTGTTGCCACTTAATTTAGGCAGGTTTTGCTGGTTAGATACTGCAGTTGACAAAGATTTGATGCCACTTCAGCAAAGTTGGATACTGCAGGCGTAAATGATTCGGGATATGCTTTCGTGATTGGATTCTGCTACTAAAAAAATATCAGCACATATACACAGGCTTGTTTTGGATAGGGGGTGTGGATCCAAATCCTAGAACTAAATCCTAAGAAATATATCCGGAGTAATCCAGCACCTCGAACCTAATACTGTAAGTATTATGGAGGAAGTTTTTGCCTCTTCCTGTGAGATTATTCTGACAACATTTCACTATTTTCCTTCTGACCTGCAACTACTCTGATCACAAAGGATTTGCATGCCACTGTGCAGGTGAGGCCTTGTTTAGATCGGCAAGTTTCCACTATTCACTCGTCATATCGAATGTTGTGCCACTAATTAAGGATAATAAATGTGGATTAATGACAAAACTCATTACATAGCCCTTGGGTAAATTCACGAAACGAATCTATTGAGTCTAATTATCCCATTATTACTTAGGCTTAATAGATTCTAAATTCAATTTCCAGGCGAGTTGTGTAATTAGTTTTTATTAGTATCCGAATACCCCTTCCGACATCTCATTTTTACGATTCGGCAAGTTTCCACTTTCCGAACTAAACAAGGCCTGAGTGGAGTTTCAAGTGCAAGCGGGGTATGGCCCCAAAGATGACACCATCCTCCAACAACGTAATCACTGCATATGGATGCTATTTGCTTTCAGATCACATCTTATCAGAATAACACTTCCATCATCTGTTAGAGAACAAATATATTCCAGAAGCTTTTACAAAAGCAGAGGCAGCTACTGGTTGAGAATTAAACTTTGATATCGCTTTCATTTGATTGATAGCTGACCTTGCAATGCAAAGGTAAATAATGGACACATGAGTAGTTATCCTGTTTTAAAAATACTTCCTGTTAGGATAGTTTCCTTCAGTGAACGTCTCAAAAGTAAGTACACATGGTTAACCCATAAAATGGGGTTGGGAAAAACAGATGATACTTGGAGGAACTGGGTATCACTTTATGAAAAAAAATGAAAGAAAAAAAAAAGACATGCAGATAATAGACGAAGAGAACCTGAACCTGAATCATACCTTCCATCAAAGCCGAATCCAAATCCAATCCATTAAACCTAGATGAGATGCTTTCCGGTGTTCAAATCCAACTGAGCCCAGGCTTGTTCATGGACAATGACAGATGGCAAGCATGAAAACCACATCCATATTATGACACCCTATGTTTCTGAAAACTCAATGGCCTGATCTGGACAACAATGTTTCTTTCAGCTTTAAGTCTGTCTACATGTTTCTGGGAAACACACCGGAGCAGCTGGAAAACTACCTGCAAATTACCTTTATGTGCACCTGTTTTCACTAATGCCTGTTGCTTGATTCAGACATGCATTACGATAACTGACCAGCTCTCATACTGTGAGGAGCTATGAAGTTTCAGAGGTTTGGAAGGGCAGCTGCCTGCAAGTTTCCCATCTGATTGGTCAGCTGAAATGAACTTGACATGCCAGGATTTTCTAACTGAACAATTCAGAGATAGGGATGGTACAAAGGAGGTGTCTCCCAACTGGTTGATTCATAAAGAACCTGGCATGCAGGTTTTCTCCCTGAAACCGATGGGTGAAAGCAAGAGGAATCCAAGAAAACTTGGACGGTCCAAGATGGTGTAGCATTTCAACCTCTTGTCTGTCAATTAAACATTTGAACCCTTCTAGTGAGTATTACATGTTTCAAAATAATCATACCGATAAACATGGCTATTCAAACTTTGTCCACTGATTTTCACAAATAACACATACCTTGCTTCACTACATGTTTTTAGAATTGTTGAGTCAAAGTCTGGTAGCAAAGTTAACCGTTTCAGTTACTTGGAAATGGTGTAGTACTGTCGAATTAATTCTTTTCTTGTGAAATGCAAATAATTCGGACAACTCAGCCACCATGTACGTTGTCTTGCATGCTGGAAGCCATGACCTAAATTTTTAGGTACAGGAGAGGAGAGAAGGATACAGGAATCAAATTTGTTTTTGCTAATGCTTTAGGTCTATTTCGTATAACTCCCAACTCTAAAAATTCTTTGGAGCTGGACATTCCAATCTAAGAAAATTTGCAGAGCTGGAGCTGGCCAACACAGAGAATCAAAGGACAATTCCAATACAAACTTTGAACATAATGTTTATAGTCAAAATTCAAACAGTAAGAAAACTAAGAATCAAGGAGTGAAGGACAACTATTTGGAAACAGAGTTTGCTGAATCTTGAGATGAGGACAAGAAAATATTTAGTACCTGCCCCACACGAAAAATTACCACGCTCAGATATACTATGCCATGCGCCCATGCCCTGCACCTTGTCAGAAGTCAGAACCTGATCGTAAACTCCATCGGAGCAAGTATAATAAGGCCAGATCAGCAGGTCAAATAGTTGTCCACGTCAAAGAAATCTTAGGGCAGGTTTAATAACGCAGCTGGCTGGCCGGCTGCATCCGCCCCCACGCGCCGGCTGCTGCGCCGGTTGCCGGCTGAGAGCTGGCGTTTTCATCTGATCAGGCCCACAAACAGTGAGCGAATTCTCGCTTCCGCCCGGCGTCAAGACAAACGCCGGCTCGCTTCTCTTTCTTCTTTTCTCTCTCTTCCACATAGGATTTAGTCAGCTTGCAGCCTGCTATAATGCTTGCTCTTAGGTGGAGGAGTGAGAAGAGAAGAGAGAGATTAAAGCGGGCGTTTCACGAGTCTATTTAATGGAATGCATTAAATAGAAGCATGCTTGGGTGCTGGCTGTAAAGTGAGGTGGCAAGGGATTCAGCCGGCAGCCGGCTAGTTTATTAAACTTGCTCTCAGGCAACAATGGGTGCAGGCAGCTGGAGCAGATTGAGCCCAGGGATGTGATCCTGATCCTGATCTGGCCTGCACTGCACGAATGGCCGTGCTGTTCCTGTGCCGTCTCTGCTTGTAGTGTAAATGCTAACCTTGGTCCTTGGCAATTACAATTAATAGCATCCATGAGTGCTGAATATTTATCTACTTTCTAGGGGGGAAAACGCTGAGGTTACGGTTGTCTGAGTTCGCTTCACGGCTATTGTAAGAGATTTGGGTCATGACATTTCACGATTATGGTCGTTTACATAAGTTTCTGCTGACTTTAACTGCTTAGGGAGCAGGAAACAAATTTCTCACTAAGATTGTGTTATGAGAAGTAAAACCTGTATTTCTATTAGAAGCCGCACCTTGGTCTCTTTTTAGTGGCTTATGAGTGATGATATTCCAAGCGATATTACATATATTGTCCTTTTTCATTCATTCAAAAGCTAACGTAAAATATACAGGTACTTTAGTTTTTCTAAAAGCAGCTTTTCATTAGCATCCTTAAAAGGCAGCTTTTGAAAAACACCAGACCAAATATGCTAGTATTTCTAAATAACAAATCCTAGGTTAAATTACTTACCTTTTTAGACCAAAAACACACATTTCTTGGCATGGAATGTATACAAAAATATAGCTTAAATAAAAAGGGGATGGCACCAATGGAATATCATCATAAAAGGTGGTCAAAACGTGTCTGCTTTATGAATATTGGCACACGATTTTGTTTTAAGCCTGTATGATACATCTCAAACTCTGTAAATGGGGAACGCCGTTTGTTATCGTGAAAAGAAACACATAATTATTTCTACGTAGGGTTTGAAAAATACTTCTGTTTTACTATGTGAGTTGGAACTGTTTATCCTCGAACGAGTAACATTATATGAGCGCATGCATAGAATAACTATGGCTAGCACCCAGGGGTTCTCTCATTCACCTCACTCTCCTCAAAAACCTCCTTCCTTGTACATAAATGTGTTTCAAGAATCAAAGAGTTTGGGCCTAACAGAAAATTAGGGTCTTGGAATGTTCCAATTCCAAGTGTAGATATTGTTAAGTTAATACATATATGCCATATGATGACAAATTATATTATAGTATACTATATGACAGTAAAGACCTAAAAAGAGCAGAATTAATTGTTCCAAACAATTCCACACCCACATGTTTCCAAACCGAAAGGGAGCCCATTGAGAAAAGCGTTCCACGCAAAGACAAACAAATGTCAAAAAGGGAGCCAAAGATTATTAATGACGTCCTTTTCATTCCTTTTGCTTTGTCCTAGAAAATTAGCTTGGTATGGATTATATTAGAATAATAGGAAGATTATATCCATGAACAAATCATACGATGTGCACCTATTGACCTACCCAAAATAATTTTGCGGAGATAATATATATTATCCTCTAAGTAGCTTCAATAAACCAATTTTAAACTTATAGCAGCCCAAACTAAAATAGCATGTAAGCATAGGGGGCTCATCTACCCCATCCTTTCTTTTCTTCCTCTCCTTCCTCTTTGATCTGCCCCTGTTTATATTGCACCACGATTACACCTAGGTTACACCTTTTATGGAATTATATAAGAGTGGCAAAAATATATCAATTTGGTGATGCAGACCCAGACCCTTGTGATCTACCAAAGCTGCCCAACAGTTGATTGGGGTCACATTAGCTGCTAAACATAGCAAAGTTAGTTATCTCAGAGAGAGGAATCCACATCTGCATTGTGTCATCTAGTTTGCCATCTCCAATCTCTATTCTCCACCTTCCAACAAATCCTCACTACAGAAAATCATGGGTTTACCGAGTGTCCCAAACACTGGGCAAAGGCTTTGCCCGAGTGTTACACTCGGCAAAGAGCACTCGACACCGCTCGGGACAGCAATGAGACTCTTTGCCGAGTGTAATATTACGGGCACTCAGCAAAGCCTTCGCCAAGAGCACAGGGCCACACTCAGCAAAGGTTAGCCCTAACACCCCGGTGGACAGCGTGCCGCCGTCTGTTGACGTCACGCCGACGTGACGGCGATGGCGGCCGACAGCTGACGGCCGAGCTTTACCGAGTGCCACGTGGCAGCACTCGGTAAAGCCGCTTCCGTCCGAGTTCATGTTGCATGTGTATAGTTCATGTTTACTTTGCTCGACTATAATCCTCATTAAGTAAAATGGAAAACAAAGCATCATTTCCATTGACTAATTGCATGTGTATAGTTCATGTTTACTTTGCTTATTTGCTCGACTAATCCCTTTTTTATCAAAAAAACATTTTTTTCTTTGAAAATGTTCTATCTGACCTATGCTTACTTGTTATCGTTTAGTGCTGAGACTTACAAGTCAAAACGGTGTATTTATTTATCTAACACGAACCTATAAGAGACTATGGGGCGATTTTGTGCACCTTTTCTGTACTCGCAATTGCATTGCATTTTAATATTTGGAAAAAAGGAATACAATATTTGGGACCTAGCTCAGGTAGATGCACCTGAATGTCATCAGAAGTGAGGTAGATGCCCTAACCAAACCTATATATATTCTAATTCAAATCATCATGAACCTAACCATTTATTAAAATAGATTAAGATGATTGACATCATTTCGAAACAACTCACTTGAATAATTAAACAGCAAATCCAACCGTTTTTTTTTCCAACTATGTCAAGGAGCAGATGCAATAATGCAAACCTGCAAACCAGCTTAGTATGCATCACTAGAAGGATTTGAGTATTATCAACACCGTCACAGCATAATCAGCATATAAATAATTGGAGAATAAAACATAAAAATGATGTGCAAGCAAACCAAACTGACTCTATAACAAAAAAAGGTGAAACTCAGTGATGCCGTATGCATTGCTGTGTTGTAAATAAAACACTTAAAATGAATTTATTATTAAGAAAAATGTTACCCTAAAAACAATAAAAGTAATATTAAAATATTTGCCATGCTTTCCCAAACAGCTCGATTGATATTTAAAACATACTAGCATTATCTACTGTAAGATCTCACCTATAAAATACCTTTAAAACATGCTAGCATTATCTACTTTTAATACGAAACGATACACTGAACCGGAAAATCCAGGTCACTATGTATGAGTCAGCAATGTCCACCATGACCAGGACCAAACAGAAGCCAAGACACGAGGCGGCCATACCGAGCCACCGCCCCAGTTGTTTTATCCGGACAAGAACGAAGACCCATAAGTGGCCAGGTCACACTCATCTGGAGCACATTAAACATCACCCTTGCAGAGATCGACGCATCATGCTAAACCACCTCGGAAAGATTAACATCACAGCACCCATCAAATCCTATGCCGACTTGAGATTAGCACACCATATTAGCATTGACCCAGCAGATGAGAGCAGAAATCCACAATGCCAAACTCAAACAGAAACAGTACAGCAGCACTAACCATTGCTGCAGCTGCAACAGAAAATAGTTGATGTCAGCACCAATCAGGAAACCATCACACAGCAGCAAATGGGTACAATCCATGTAAATGTAGTACAAGGTGATACTAACTGATAGACGAAATGAATGAGTTCTGAAGCGAAGTGATGTCTCATTGCTTAATCTTGGTAGTACAACAACAATGAAAGCATTTTACACAACCATGGATCCTGAGTACAAGTGTACAACACAACAGTAGTGCATTTTACATCAGTCATGAATCCTTAGTGGTACAACAGTAGGTTGTTTTACACGAATCATGAGCCATCACAGGCCATGAAGCATTGATGCAGATGCAGGCAGGAGTCATCTCCCCTCATACTCCTTCACAAGAAGCAAAGGATGGGAGCTAATTGATGCTGGCACTACCATACATAATAATTCACAATCCTCTTTGAGAGAGGATGTAACCTTGGAATGATCAGAAAAAAAAAGAGGGATATGAAAGGAAGATACAAGGAGAGATGGGGTAGAATACAAGGAGATAGACAATTTTTTGCCTAGACAAGCCGGGAAATCGCTACACATTGACAAGGCTCCAATAGTCCGATTCCTCAGTTTCATTTAGTTGTGGTGGAAATCTCAACACCTACACTAACCAACTCCAAAAGAATGTATCACCAACAATCAATAGCAAGGTATGAGGCTAGTTGATTTCAGTAAGTAGCAGCAACTGGTGAATCTCAGCAAAACCAAAATATGGCACCTTTCTTGTTTGATCTCTGTGTGTTTGTTCTAGACTACCATCTCATCCAGCTGGAGCTGTTCAAGCCAGCTGCCGATGACCCCGGCTGCGTTGTCGTCACCGCCGTCGATACCCTCATGACTTGCTGCCTGACTCAAAGTGCCAATGGACTCCATTACGGTTGTCCCATTGATGGATGACTTCTCCGGTGTTGGCTCCTTCACCAGGGTGTTGACCCATGAGAGGTCTGGCTCATCGCCATTGGCTCCGCTCCTGAGCTCAAACGACGAGGACCGCTTGAGGCGGCCGAGCTCCTCATCGTCAGTGCCCCAATCTGGGGTGCCAGAAGGAATTCCCCATTTGGACCAGCTCGAGGTAACTGGTGAGCCAACCAGGACTGAGGCGCCTGATCCAAGGTCTCTTGAGCTCATACTTCTCAGTGTCTGCTGCTGCATCTTCTCCCGCTGCGCGAGGGCTGCGAGAAGCCGGGAACTCATCGGAGACACTGGCTCTGGGATAACTGCGGCCGCCGTGGCCCGGGGAGACAGCAAGCTCTGCTGCTGCTGGAACTGGTTCAGCATGGCGGCCTTGCGCGTCGGCGAGAAAGCAGCGCCGCCCTGGTCTGCATACCGTGGGGAGTGAGACGCCGCGGCGCCCGCCATCTCTGCCGAGAACAGATCATCAAGATTCGACGGGACTAGTGTCTTTCCCCTCGCCGAACGCACCGAAGCAGGCGACCCTAGGAGCCCGTCGTAGTCCCCCGAGGCGAGCAGCTCGTCCACGGCCATGCTGCGCGCGCTCAGCGACGTGCGCAGCCGGCTCAGGTGAAGGTTCCCTGCGCTCCCGGGCAGGCACAACGCAGGCACGTTCGGCTGCGGCCACGCGCCCGCCACGCCGCTGCCGCCGCCGGACGGCGACAGCGGCGGCGTGAACGACGCCCCGGGGGACGGAAGCCCCATCCCCATCGCCGCTGCCATCTCCATGGCGCTGCGCGACCCCGCCGACGACACNGCAGGAGCCCCACCTCGGCGCGGCGCGCGCCGTCCATGTTCTGCGTCCCTGACACGGAGGCCGAGGAGCCCAACAGCTTCCTGCCGCAAGGCGCTTTGCGGCGACATCTTCATGTACATGTCGGTGCTAACAAGGCAGGGACACGTGCCGTCGCAGGCAGCAACCAGCCGCCATGCGCTGGCCATGCGCAGACACGGCCCACGAACGGCGGCCCAGCGTAGGAGAAAACAGCTGCCGCATCACCTCCGATCAAACAGGGAAGGCAAACACGGGACAGCGTCCCTAGACGGACTGCTGACTCAAGCGTGTCGACGCAAGACCGGCGCCCGCGCCAGGAACGCGCTCCCATTTGCCGAGAGAGCTCCGAGCGGCCGTACGCGCGCCATTTCTTAAGTATATAGATATTGGATGCTGCTGGTGCTCGCTCTTGTATGGAGAGATAAAAGTCGGAGGTGTGAGGTGCCGAACTAAGTATCGTGAGAAGACAGCAAATCCATGGATGCACGAGTGAGGACATACAAACAATCCGACATATTGCAGTAATACAGTGCGGCGAATGGACAATAACTATTTTAGTATGTTTTTATACTCAAAAGTCAACTGATTGT